>JABFEA020000036.1:53409-74311 GCA_019775915.2 Cyphomyrus plagiostoma | reverse complement strand
TATATATCCTAACATTGCCATTTACCTTGATTAGCAGAAAGATAGTTTAATATGCAGTGGCTTATTAAACAAGACTAACTTAATTTCCCTTTCTGCTTTAGATCTTAGCCATATGATCCACATTATTGACACAGAACACCCCTGGGATGTGTACTCTATAAATTCAGGTCACACAGAAATCATCTCATGTCTTGAATGGGACCAGTCAGGTGAGTGGGTTCAGATGATTTTTAAAATACATCCTGCCCGATGGTTGCTCGATCGCCCACCTGGTGAATCCCTTTTTGCCTGCTGCAGGTTCCAGGCTGCTGTCCGCAGATGGAGATGGACAGATCAAGTGCTGGGGGATGACGGAGCACCTGGTGAACAGCTGGGAGTGTACCATGGGCAGTGCAGTGGAGGGAGACCCAATTGTGGCCCTGTCCTGGCTGCACAACGGGGTCAAGCTGGCTCTGCATGTTGAAAAGGTGGGAAAGGGGGCCTTTTTGATTCAGCCACTACACTGTGTGGGAGGTGGGAGTGTGTAACACATTCTGATGTTGAGTACAATCATTGTGAAATGAAGTGGTTTTTATATTACTTTCACTTTCGATGCAGTCTGCCTCCACCAACTTTGGGGAGAAGTTCTCCCGGGTGAAGTTCTCACCGTCCCTGACACTGTTTGGCGGGAAGCCAATGGAGGGCTGGCTGGCGGTGACCGTGAGTGGACTGGTGACAGTGTCACTGCTGAAGCCCAGCGGTGCCCTGCTGACGGCCAGCGAGAGCCTGTGTCGGCTGCGGGGCCGTGTAGCCCTGGCCGACATCGCCTTCACCAGTGGCGGCAACATCGTGGTGGCGGCAGCGGACGGGAGTAGCTCCTCACCGGTGCAGTTCTTCAAGGTGTGCGTCAGCGTCGTCAATGAGAAGTGCCGCATTGACACGGAGCTGCTGCCCTCACTATTCATGCGGCTCACCATCGACGCTGTGCGGCGGGAGAAGTACCCCGCCGTCACTCACCTCAAGTTCCTCACACGGGAGAACTCGGAGCAGGTGAGGCTCTACAACGGGGCTGGAGTGCTGGATGATGGATATACAGTGCTGGGATGGGTTCTACTAATCTAACCACTAATTAACGGTGCTGACTTTTTTGTTAGCTGACTAGCATTTCTGCTAGCTTTGAACCGTTAGGGGACTAGTTAGCTTCCACTAAGTTTAGTTCCACTAATTGTAAATCTACTGACATTTTTTTGCAGGTGAAGTTAAAGTAAATACATGGTCAAAAGTATTTGTAAGTCCTAAAATTATACATATTTGTCCTGGTCTGTTGTGAGCGTGAACAGTATATCTGGCACGCTGTTGGCTGACTATGTGTAAACACAAGATGTGATTTGTTGATAACTAGTTGTATTTTAGGTTGTCTGGGCTAAATGTACAGTAAGTGAACAAAATGAAGCTGAATTTTTCCTTGTCAGATTTCAGGTACCTTAGTTTAAATGGACTTTATCTTTATTGAGTTACATTTGTCCCAGACTACCTTAAGCATGTCAAGATATCTGGATAAATAAGAAATCCTGCTTTGTCTCCTGGTATTTTCTGATTGACAGCGCTGTTCCCTTGTTAAGTCTGATGTAATGAGTGACGTAAAAATGTTTCTGGAGCCATAGAGCCCAAACACATCACAGTGACCGATTTGATTACATTGTTCACCATAACTTCAGCAATGCATCATTAAAGATGAAAAAGGGGTAACAAAAGGGGGGTGGTGGTGGAGTAAAACAAGTGAAAACTGGGTTAAATTCTTTTAATTCAAGCAGAGTGATCAGTGTAGCTGTTCTGCCAGCAGGAATTAGTGGTATATCGGTACACGTTTGATACATCATTTTCAGTTTGGTACACAGTGAAACAAATTAACACATTTTTTGACAGCAGCATAACTTAAATTCCAGAACAAACATGGTTAATTGTGGTTGTGGGTTTGCTGCAGCTAGTCCTGGTTACAGTCCATCATTTTCAGAATAGTATTTGCGGTTTTAATAAAAATATCAGGGCAAATTTCCTTGCTGTTCTAAAATTGCACCAAACTGTGCACCCAAAATCCAGGTTTGTATTAATCCGTGAATTTTGTGAACTATTTCATCCCAATACTAAATATGAAAAATTGTGAAAATGGCTACTTAGTTTACACAGCATATTCCGCTTCTCTTTCGCATCACAATGGTAAAAGGAGAATTATTTCATTTCTTCGTTTCAGATTGATTGAAACAATGGAATAGTCTTCTGGTTGGTGTAGTGCAAGCTAAAACGTTGGGTTCCTTTAAATCAGAGCTAGATAAGATTTTTTAACAACCTTTAGCTATTAGTTGAGTTCTCCCCAAATTAGTTTAATGGGCCAAATGGCCTCCCCTCGTTTGTACATTTTTTTTTATGTTCTCATGTAACCTAAGGAGAATCCACTGCACAAAGTACGGTACTTTCGGTACTTTTGCTTTTCCATTGACTTCCGGTCGAGTACCAGTACCGAAAGTTCCAGTACTGAAAGTGCCAAACCAGCTGGAGTACTTTGGTACTTTAGGGTGGGACTTGCAAACGTATTTGCTATGGATTGGTTATGCAAATAGCCTGCCCCTGAAACACAAAACACACACAGTGAATAGCAAGAAATGAAATAAAAAGCAGTAGAAACAAAAATATAAAAAGTAAAATGGAAGGATGGACAAGCAAGGAAACACGGGCTTTAATCGTGATATGGTCGGATAAAGAGATCCAACGAAATAAAAAAAAAAAAGTATTTCCTATAATAGCAAGCTTCTTAGAAGAAATGGGGCACAAGCGAAACGCCAAACAGTGGCGCTTGAAAATCAAAATACTTAAGCAGGACTACAGGAAAATGAAGGATCATAACAACATGTTTGAATTCAGTGAAATAAATACCGCGCTGCGTTTAGTGATCAAGAAAGTCAGGGGCGATCATTGATGATGTCATTAGGCGGCAGTACCAGTTTTTATGCCAGTGGAAAACCGACACAAAAGAAGTACCATACTTTTGGTACTTTATGGAAGTACCGAAAGTACGGTACCTGGTGTGGTGGAAAAGCGCCCTTTGTCACCATGCTTGGGGGCTATGATTCCTGCCTTGTTCTGCATGTGTGTTTTCTGTGGTTCCCCAAGTCCAAAGAGTTGTGGGAGTGAATTGGCATCATTAAAGTGCCTATAGTGTGCGTGCGTGCGTGTGTGTGTGTGTATGCACTGGTATGTACCCGCTAGACTGAGTGTCCCCTGCCCTGTGCCCTCAGCTTCCCGGGACAGGCTCCAGGCCCCCTGTGAACGTGTATGCCATGAGATGTTATGTAAGCTGTACACCGAAGCTTCCCCGCTCTGGTCGGCCTCGAGGCCGACGCGTCCCCGCTCTGGTCGGCCTCGAGGCCGACGCTTCCCCGCTCTGGTCGGCCTCGAGGCTGACGTGTCCCCACTCTTTCCTCGAGGTCTTGCTGAGCGCTTCCAGCCAGATGGGCAGCATCGTTGAATGCTGGTCATTGCGGAAAGAGGGCCTTCCTGTCAATAACATCTTCCAGCACCGCTCGCCTGCGGGTGAGTCACCGTGCCGGGAGTCAGGCTGACATCACCCCCCAAAGGCTCCGTCAGGCAGTGCCATCCCCATCTCCTCCTTTCTCAGGTTGCATTAACATGACTTTATCTACTTTTTCATAAATCCCTGCCCCTTATCTTTCCTCCACCTTCTGCAGTGGGAGAGAAGCAACCGACTATCCTGAAATGGCGCATCCTCTCTGCCACCAACGACCTGGACCGCGTGTCAGCCATTGCTCTGCCGAAGCTGCCTATCTCCATCTCCACCACCGACCTCAAGGTGGCATCTGACACAAAGTTCTGCCCAGGACTTGGTATGATGTCCTCCTCCATGCCCCTAAAAGCCATGTCATGATTCATTTTTCCACGTGCGCTTATCAAGTGGGTTGGCTGCCTATGTGCTAGAAAAATGACTAGGTGTTTACAGTAGGTATCAGCACTGACTTCCATACTGTCCAGACTAGGACTGCACAGTGTTTCATTTCAGCATGGTTATGGCGATGTACGCGTGCACATGGCCTCGCAATGAGATCTGGTAACAAGGACAGAGAAAAACAGCTGCTTCACTGAAGTATCACATCACGGATGAAATTTTCCCAAAATAAACTATAGCCAAACAGAAGTTCTATAAGTTGCTGGTGTTGCCGAGCGTTGTGTCAAGAGACACAAATCCATGCCGACAAATGAAATGTGATTACAGGGCTTTAGATGACGGACTGAAAAACACTGTCCAGATGACGGCTTTTCAGTACCATACAGATGTTTACTCACACTCAGAATTTGGTAAGCAGATTAGTAGTATGCCTAGAATGTTACTGTGAGGTATACTGTGACACCCAAAAGTTAGTAATATATAGATGTAATGTATGGATTAGGCGTATCATTATGTTTGGTAAACATGTTGGACTTTAAACTGCAAAAGTACTGCCACAACACCGATGTCTTTTTACTTTGTTTATCCACATTATCGTCTCTTAGAAGGTTTTATGGCTGCTAACTACTCTGCTGTAACTACTCTGCTGTAACTACTCTGCTGTGGCCTGAGCAGGCCTGGCGCTGGCCTTTCACGACGGCAGCATCCAGATCCTGCACCGCATCTCCCTGCACACGATGGGTGTCTTCTACGGCCCAGCCTCCTGTGGGCCCTCGCAGCGTGTGGGTGAGGAGTCTGCCATCAAGCGGCAGCGCGGCCCTGGGCCCGCCGCCCACTTCAAAGCCCTGCAGTTCTCCTGGACCTCGCTGGCGCTGGTCGGGATCGACAACCACGGCAAGGTACGGCTCATCTCCTCCCTTTGTCTGTTTGAGTCCGTACCCACAATGCTTTGCACGCTGGGGTAGGCATGTCATTGGCATGGGCTGCCCTTGGGGAGAGTACAGCAGGTGGCCTGAACCCACCAGCAGATATCTGAAGGCAGTATGGTCACACAGAGTGAAACTCAAACGAAATGGGTTTTTTGTATTTCCTAATTATTAATTAAGGACCCAAATGATCTCTATTAAATAATTACCTGATTAAGAATCATGAAGAACTGATGGCCTTTTTGCTGTGATACATTTCCCTTCATCCTGACCATCCGCAGCTGCACATGATTCGTGTGTCACCATCCATGGGGCAGATGCTGGATATGAATACGCTGCTGCGCCACCTGCTGTTCCTGCTGGAGTACTGCATGGTGACCGGCTATGACTGGTGGGATGTGTTGCTGCACGTGCAGCCAGGGATGGTGCACAACCTGGTGGAGAAGCTGCACGAGGAGTACATGCGTCAGAACCAGGCCCTTCAGCAGGTATGGGGGGCCGAGCCTCGTGGGTGCGGGTGGGGTTTGTCAATGTGGGCCCTGTGAAGTGGCTCTAAGAGGAGGTCAGTGTGCCCCCTCTTGGCTACCATTGCGGATCTTATTACGGAAACCGGCTCTACGTAGCCGCACACAGGCTGTTTTTGGTAAGCCAGGTTTCCCATGGTGTTTAACCATCGCATTGATATACAGGCAGCTTCTCGACTTGTATATCCTGAATTGTGCAAAAAATATCCAAGATATTTAGTTTATTCTAAATGAAATAGATGGAGTACAATTATTTTTTTAAATTAAAATATTTTATGCTCCTGTGTACTTTTGCCTGGTGCTTTTGGTATAAGACAGTCGGGTGAAGTCTTTTCTCAGTGAGAGCTACCCATTTTCAGTGATATATTTTGGTGATTGAGGAGGGGTCCCCACGGTATATTTTGCCGATTTTGGGGGATGGAGGTTTGGGCCCCACTACTGTAAGGTACCTTGAATGGGGGGAGCTCATATTATCATTACATAGGCATTGTGGGATGGATTATGTATGGTAACAGGACAGCTCAATAGGTGGGCCTGATCGTCACAGGTTTCCTCACACTGACGGGGCTGTGGGCACCCCCTGCAGGTGCTGTCGACCCGTATTGTGGCGGTCAAGGCGTCCCTCTGCAAGCTGTCCTCCGCCACGGCAGCGCGTGCCTGCGACTTCCACGCCAAGCTGCTACTCATCGCCATCAGCTCCACCCTCAAATCGCTTCTGCGGCCGCACCTGCTGAATACGCCGGACAAGACGCCCGGTGACCGGCTGGCAGAGATCTGCGCCAAGAACACCGACACGGGTATGGGGGCATTGAGAGACGCCACAGCCCCTCTACCTCAGTCTCTGTGTGCATTAGTAAACTCACCTCCACCCCCCCCACATGCCTCTGGTTGGTGACTTTCTGTGACGAGGTGGAGTTAAAGCGTCACCCCCCCATCACAAAACGTGCCCCATATTCAACTCCAATCTCACAGTTCACCTAACAAAAGCCACAATACAAACAAAGCAGTGTTCAGTAATTCAGACTAGAAACCGACATGTGGCTGAATTAAAAGCCCGTTAGCAGGACACGGGTTCAAATCCTGTGGCATCCCTGCAGCCCTGACTCCCCCTACAGGACAAACCCTCTGCTGATGTTACAGCTGCTAAATGGGTCGGACCCAGAGAACCAGGCTGTGGTTCTCCAGCCGCTGCAGAATTCTCTCTGCAGCATAAAGTCAGTTTTGAACGCTGAGTCTGGTTTTGCGAGGAAAACATGCCGAACTTGCTGTCAGGGTGGTCAGCAGGGGGCAGCCCAGCCCTGAAGTCCCATGGCCCTGAAGTCACGGTGTCCCGGCATCAGCGTGGGGGCGGCCCTGCGTTTGGGTACCCGAGAGACATGTAAACAGTGGCATAAATGCAGAAAGTCAACAAAATAATATGCTTATAACAGCATATGGGCATCAGGCTGGCTCAGCTAGCTGCTCTGACATGATGTGGGTTTGAATCCTGCATCTCTGCATCGCTCTGTTTGTGTCTGTGTCTTTGTTTGTGTGTCTGTTTGTTTGCACACCCTGACAGGCATCCCAGATATCCAGCAGTAAGATTGATGCTTGAGTATTAAACAGTGAGTGTCTCATGCCTCTAAGAACAGATCTGAGGTGATTTTGCACAGTGATGTTTACAGCAGCTCTGAGCTGCAGTGATCACACACTGCAGCATCCTCTTCCTCACGTATCTCCTGCACCTTCAACCCCACCCCCCCCCCCCAGATATTGACAAGGTGATGATCAACCTAAAGACAGAGGAATTTGTACTGGACGCTTCCACACTGCAGAGCCTGCAGCAACTCATCCAGTGGGTGGGGGACTTTGTGCTTTATCTGCTGGCCAACCTGCCAAACCAGGTGAGGCTCCATGTCCATTAACGTAAATGATTATTGTCAGAGTGCGACCCCATACCGGGGGACTGCTACGGCTTACACTGGATTATTGCTGCCACTGCCAGTGATCAGACCCTCTTGGCCACAAGTAATGGCTCCATGGTATACCCACCCCCCATGTCACTGAGCTCCATGGTACGGCCCGGCTTCAGCTTCCAGTGCAATGCCCCCCCCACGTCATTAACGCACTTGGCTCCCCCCATGTCATAGGGCTCCATGGTACGGCCCGGCTTCGGCTTCCTGCGTGATGGACCCTCCCTGGGCCTGCTCCGTGAGATGATGGTGGTGATCCGCATCTGGGGCTTGCTGAAGCCAGGCTGCCTTCCCATCTACACAGCCACGTCGGACAACCAGGACAGCATGTTCCTGCTCTTCCGCCTGCTTACCAAACTCTGGCTCTGCGGTATGTGTGAGGTAGCACTCGGGATGTGATTTTGGGCCTCCCAGACGGAACCCAGGCGATTGGGCTGTCGTGATCACACTCCCAGCAGGTTTAGCTTTTGCTAATGGTTGGTGTTGTGCGGCTTAGCAAGGTAGCGATCTCTGCCTATGTCTGGATGTAATAGTACTCTTGTTGGCCCCTTAAGCAAGACCTTCAATCCTAATTGCTTCGGGGACACACTGACCCCGCTGCTGGTCCAAAGAATCTGATAATTTATATCATCATGATGGTAGTTGTAATGTGTTCTATAGTTTGACCTGCCTGTCATTAAAAGCTGTGTCAATTGCTGCCGCTGCGGGTGTACCCCCCCCCCCCCCCCATGCAGTGCGGGACGAGGGCCACCCTCAGGAGCCAGACGAGCCCCTCATCGACGAGTGCTGTCTCCTCCCCAGTCAGCTGCTGGTGCCCACACTCGACTGGCTGCCCATCAACGATGGCATCATCTGCAAACTGCAGGGCAAGCAGCCCCTACGGCTACAGTTCGGGAAGCTCAGCCCCGGCCCCCCCTCCCAGGTGGAGGTCTTCTCCAGGTGGGCCGCACCCCGCTCTTGTGTCTTCTGGGAGGTTGGCCTCTCCAGCCGCACGCTTACCATCATTTCTTTCCCTCGATTGCCTTGCAGGACCCCTGGCTCTCAGAGGATGGACCACCTCCGCTGTCTGCACATGGGTGTCTGTCCCACCGAGGACAGCAAGGCCTGCACCAGGTATGAAGCCCCTCCCATCCATCCGCCTGCCACCTCTGAGCTTGAGCTTGTTTACTGCGTTCAGCTTCCTGTTCTGTCTTTCTGTCCATTAGTTATGCTCATTCTGTGCCTCCCTGGGGCAAAGAAGCCATCTCTTTCATTTAACTGATTTGTGTTCGCTCTTCAGCGTGGGATTGAGCGGTGTCTCTGAGGCTTGGGATCTGTACCAGCAAGTGGAAGGTTGCTGGTTCAGATCTCGTGAATGTCAGAAGTGATCCTACTCTGTTGGGCCCTTGAGCAAGGCTCTTAACTGCCAATTGCTTCATCCTGGGTATGATGTTAATCTACATCCAGCCCTATAAGTAGGTCCTCAAATTTACAGGGAATAACTTGGGGGCTGGTGGCAGGATTGGCACTCTAGCCACCAGAAAAATACTTCACACTGGTCCATTTGAACTAGTGTGGTTGCACTCAGGTTCTTCTCCCTGAGGTGGTTTGTTGTGTGGTGGGTGCGGCAATGCACTGTAATCGGTGTATGTTCCTTACGCACTGCAGTCGGCGCATGCTCCTTACCTCGCACTGCAGTCGGCGCATGCTCCTTACCTCGCACTGCAGTCGGCGCATGCTCCTTACCTCTTCAGCATGATGTTGCAGTGAACGTATCTCAAAGCATCCTGCTCACGTACAGAAGCAACCATTTCTGAATGTGGTGGGACAGCAGGGAACCTCTGGGCCCTGACCATGTTCTTCTTTTCGGGGGGCATATGCCTCAGGTGTGGCTGCGTCACCATGCTCCATTCACCCAACAAGACCACGGCTGTGAAGCAGTGGGAGCAGCGCTGGATGAAGAACTGCTTGTGTGGAGGTCTGTGGAGGAGGGTCCCCTGCAGCATGTCCTGAGAGGAGCTGGAGGGGCCCACGGGGACAGCCCAGCCTGCAGGGGATACACAGGGGGCACCCGGTTTACAGAGAGCCTCAAGGGTGGCTCATGTCCCTTAAGCGGCAGAGATACAGTAACAGACCAGTCCCAAATCATGTACCATCACTAGAACAGACTGTGAATCTATCCACACTTATTTTTATAGCAGTTTTTATTGGAACACATCCCAGCACTTTTTTCCCCCATAACAAACTGTAATGAAAACCCAGTAGCTGTGAGAGTTTCTGCGTTAATGATCTGATGAATCCTGTGCCAGGTTTGGGGGCAGTTGGAAGTGCTGGGAAAGCTATTTCTGACTGGCTCCCAGTGAGATCCTGCCACTTAGCCCCAGTCTGCAGATGCAGTAATTATGTCATCTTTAGACTAAAATGGACTTTTTATGCTTTGTTACAGTTTTTATAAGAAAAAAATGTCAGCGAGAGTGGAAGCATGATAAATTAAACTGTGTGTGTTTTTTGTATCTGCTCTATGGTGTAATGAGGAGTGGCGACCACAGGGGGGTCTTTGGGCCGATAAATAGAATTCACTAGGATGTATGTTTAAACATTCCTCGGTAAAGCGTGGAAGAACTGGATAGATCAAAATTAAGGTAAATTTGGAGAGTTACATGAGTTTCATTGCGATCGTAATTAGAAAATAATCCCTTGTGTTTTGTGTTCATTTTCAGCTCTGTTCTTAGAAGCTGTGAACAGCTGAAGGCTTAAACATCCTGAGTTCGTTGTTATGTTTAAATGCATGTGTACCCTAGGGCTGCCGTCAGTGGCACCCTGTCTAGCTAATCCTTTGACACGCTGTTTGTGTTTATTAATTCAGCCGGTGCCACTTGCTAATGTGGCTTTCGGACCATGTGTACAGGCTCCCTGGACCTGCACAGAATTAAGCTTCTGTAAAATAAATGTGATAGTCAGAGGAAATCGTGGGTGTGCAGTAACACCAGCTGCCTTTCACTGGCTCTGACTGGGTTCTCATCAGAGTTCATCGTGGCAGTGGAATTGCAGGGATCTCTCACTCAGACAATTCAGTTTACTAATAATACTGGCTGTAGTGACCTTGGAGTATAAGATCAGTGGAGCGAGACAGAGGCAATGATACGGGGGGGGGGTCGGGGTTGGGGTGGTCTATAAAACTTGTACACACTTAAATGGAGGATGTTAAGGCAGCCGTACCTCATGCTGATTGCTCTGCCACTCTGCAGTTTGATTAATTTTTCTTAAGTGAAATTAAGGAAAATAAGTGCAGGGAACCCATGTGTGTAAAGTGCAGTGTGTGTGGACGCTTGTAGCCACTAGGAGGTGCAGTAGTAACAGTAGGATGAGCTTGAGTCATTGTCTGTTGCCATGGCAACTGGTCGCCAGTCACATGCCTACAGATTCCTCAATAAATGAAACCCAGTTGGCTGAAATGAGGCTGATTAGTCTGTTAAGGGCCAGCTGGTTGGATTTGTGGGGGAGTTGTCTGTGTGCTGTGATTGTCGTCATTGTGGCAAGTGTTTGGTATAGGGAGGGGTCCCTCTGTTTTTCATTATATTTGTTACAGGGGTGTCCCTCCTATTTTACATCCCACACAGCCGCCTAGCTGTGCTATCATTAGTATCCAGTTTAAGGCCAGCTCACCTGCGTGATGCCAGCTTGCTATTTGCTCTGTGCGTAAAACTCTCAAATAGAAATGTCAAATAGTCCTTAGTTGAAAATTGACTAAGATCAACATGAAAAATGACACATTTTTTCCTACATAAACGATTATTGAGTGACTGTTACAGAACCAAAAAAATCACACTATATAAAACGTGAAGAGACCTCCTGCCTGTCTATCATTGCTGTCTTGCAGGATGATAAAGCTGCATCTCCGCAGCCTCTGTGACTGCCCCGCTGCTGTCAGCTTTCTGGTGTTCTGTTATGTGAGAGAGCAGGGATTGGCCAGCTGCCAGCTGTCGGGCGCTTGTGGGTCAGGCGGTGATGGTCACTTCCTTTCGGAAACTGCTCACATTTAGCCAGCTTGCTCGTGGTACGGTGGCATGGAGAAATGCCAGTCGCAAAACAATATCGGCGTTACATATAAACCAACATGGGGAATGCATTTGGAGCAAAAATAGGGTCAAAAAGTGTTGATATTGCTTATTTATTCCCAAGGATTTATTCAGAAGAACTTGTAGGGGTAAAGAGCATGAAATGTCCTTCGCAGAAGTAAGAGCGACAGTCCTTTTTTGGAGGGACTGAGCTGTGGCCCTACACATACTTCCTCCTGTCCACAATAAGGGACCCAAAAATCTGCAGAACATTTAGTTAGATGATGATAAATGCTTGGAGATCCTTGGAGATCCTACATGTACACATCCATCTTGGGGTAAGGAAATGCTGTACAACTGGGGGGTTTTGTGTGGAACATTACATGTAATTTGTCACTCACATGTCCCCCTCGATTTGGATGACAAATTACACAATTAATAAAAGCTGTCAATGATTTCTCACTGAGAAAACAATACCCTGTCAGCATTACTGCTTTTTTCCTCATTCAGAGTTCCTCTCTGTCAAGGACCCTCGGGCTGTGGACTCTGGCTGAGCTCCAATGAAAGACTTCCAAAATGGTGGGGGTGCGGGGAGGGGGCTGTGAACTTCACTGGGTCGCTGGTGTTTTCCCAACAGCTTTTCCAGAGGTCAGCAGTACCTTGCCACCCCACCCCCATCGTCCATGAAAGGGACTTATTTTTTCAATGAAATGCTTGGGCTTCCTCCCCTCAGTTCAGCCTCTGGGGTTGAAAAGCTCTTCAAAATTGAATGGAGTCAGAAAACTGCTCGAGTGCTTCCTGGTGCTGTGAAGATGGGATGACGGTGGTCAAAGTAATTTTTAGATAAGTATTCAGATTGAAATCGGACATGCCACAAACTGTAAATGACATAACAGACGCACTTAATCGCGCCAGCCGTGTCTTGTTCCTACTCTCCATCGCCGTTTTCATAGACGCGTAACCGTGCGAAGACGAACGGACTTGCTCTGCCATGTCTCTGCATTGTCTTTCTTGTGGCTTCCGAGGTGTGACAGCCGTGCTACTGGCTCACAGTGTGTTATATGCGGCATCCACGGTGGAAAACCGCAAGAAAAAAAGGATGGTCATTCAATACTATATATTAAATTAATATACCTGACCGAAATTTAGTGTATATATTTAGATACACATTGCACGCAGCGACGTTTAATATCTTAATTGGAAGGGTTAAAATGAACTACGTAGATAGCGCTATATGCCCCAGCGTTTCCAATGTAAATGTCCAGAGCATACCCTTAATGCTCGTAGACGAAGGCGTCCCTCTCGCTCCACACCCCGCCCTTTCCCTTTATCGTCCCCTGTCCTTTGTCTTTATTTCTCCATTTTGAGCATTTGTATTCTTTAGAAATCCTCGGTCGACGTTTGACGGGAAGAAACGAAGAGTGAGAGACTTTGAAGTGAGGCTGAGCCCAGATGAGGGTGAATCCTTTCTCTAACTCCTCCTCATGACTACTCCCCCGCACATGCATATCTCTCTCCGTCCACCCTTCCTCTCACACCGCCTTTGTGTTCCCAGTACGTGATGCCCCATATCGTTTGCCAGCTACTGTCTAAACTACAGATGATCAAGATGATGGATGATATTGAATAGGCTGTCAGATTCTCATTCACAGCGGCACGGTTTGTGTGGCCAAGATCCTAGGATACTCGAAGGTATATTCGTCAGATTTAACAATAGGCAGGCTTGGTACGTGTTGTCGGCAATCGGTCTTAACTATATATCAGCGCAACTTGAATAAAAGAGCATCTTCTTGCTCGATCGGGGGCAAAAGAGTGAAGTGGAGTAAGGTGCAGATAGAAATAAAGCAGCGTACACAACCTGAATACGGAAAGGGGAAAGCGAAGAGCCTGGCCACTTTGCAAAATTCAAGACCAGGAACAAGACAAAGGTGAGCTGTGCGTGGTTTCCTACCTCTGCTTTATAGATCTTTTTTTTTACAGGTGAATTTAAGGTGTCAGAAGGCTGACCGAGAATGGTGCAGTCGGTTTAAAAATACACCGCATTTGAAATGCCACAAAAAACCATCTTACTTTTGCGTTTTGTTTTACGTCTATTTTAACAACCCAGCGATAGATTGTAGCTCACTCTTAATAACCATTCCATACAACAGCGGTGATAATGAAGGGAAGACAAATATGTATGAAATGAAAGATGCATAAATCTCAAAAATAGCCCTGAAATGATGTGGAATCTAACAAGTAAAACGACGTCCATTAGTTCTATCCAAAATTCCTTCATGTCGCTATTTTGATGATAAATATTTCATTATGTTTTGAACGCTGTTTTAATTACGCCCGTTACTGTAATGTCTCAGGTTATAGTACTGTCGGCTCTGCGCCCTCTACATCAAAAATGGCATTTATCAATTTGCAATATCTTATAATACTATAGGCTATAGTTATTTATAACGATATGAATTCCGGTTTTCCGGTTGTTATGCGGTGACACTTTGGATTCCGTTATTTTGTTGTTACAATGCGCATTTTACTACTACTATTTCTTCGTCCGGCCAACTGGGTAATATGTGATGGCAACTGCCACATACTAAAACTGCGAGCTACCTGCCTTCAACAGAAACCCCCGAAAATAAATGATCCTGATAAATTATGACAGGAGTGTCAGTTATTTTTTCAGAGATCTTGCAAATTATGATCAATCAAGGGAATGTGCCTAGGAATTTTGAGCCAGACATTTTCCACCAGGAGGTTGGTATCAGAAGAGCATGATCTATTGACTAGACCATGGATGATTCTGTCAGTATTATATGGAGGAGCTACAGAAAACATCTCAATTTGGAACCTACATTTCAGTTACATGAACATTCCAGGTCCACTGACTGAGAGGACCTGCCAAGGTCTTTGAGTAATACAGAAGAAATACTTTAAGATGTTAGCCCAGCTATTCATATTGTTCATGCCTCAAACTGAATATCATGAGTTTCTCCCTCACCAGCTTTAGTGCTGGAGTCAGCTGTCTCAGACTCTGTTTAAAACGCTAATAAAACTAATATATTTAATCCACATGGTTTAAAGATTAGCAGAGCTAGAGGTAAGTGTTGACTCTGCTACAGTGACCTTTCTTGTGTAACTTTTGAAGAGGAGAAGCTAATTATCACAGCGAGGGAAAGCTGATCTTAGCTTGGCTGGATTTCGGCTGTCAGGAGAGAATGGAGGCTCAGCTAGTATGAGCAAAGAATATTATCGTCAATTAAATATTTGGTGATGTGTCACCACCTGCCGTTAGCCCTTCATATGTAATCACTTCAAAGAGGAAGATTCTCAGCACTGCATGGAAGCCAAGAAGCCATTAACTCTTAGTTAAAAGCAGATGAATATTTTCAAATCACTGGGAGGTGAAATTAGATGGTGGCCGTTTCTAAATTCTCTTCAGTGTCCATGTCTGTGTTCCTGGGATCTCTTCACACCATGTTGGAAAATGGAGCTGAGAAGGTAATTCTACTGTACAGTCGAGGGTCACGTGGGCTCCATCGCAACAGAAAAGGCACCAGGCTTGTTGTTTTTATGGGCCATCTGTTAAGTAAGATTTGTTATTTTTGGAGGCAAGCAGGCTGGTAAAGTTGCTTCTCTAAGCTACGTCTGTGAGAGTAAAGCTAATCACTGGGAGCCTCCTGGAAAGGCCTGGGCTAGCCTTGACTCATTACAGATGGCATCCATCTGTATTTCAAGCCAGTAATGTGCCTTCGCATCCCTGAGCCATAAGCGATGCTGCCTCGCATTCCTTGGAGGCTCAGTGTCTGTGAACTGACTTCACAGGTTGGCCCTGGCCAGACGACATCATGATGTCTTCAAAGGAGAAGCCTAAGAAGAAGCCTCCCAAAGACAGCCTGACACTGCTGCCCTGCTTCTACTTCGTGGAGGTGGGTAGAGATGTAATTATGAGATTGCAGGAGCCTATAAACAAAACATAAACACAGAGGGAAATACAAACACACTTCACTTTGACAGCAGCCTTTGAGGTTTTAGTCTTGTACTCAGGACTTAAATTCTCCAGCGTGATACCTCTTTTTCATACCAGTCGCAGCTGGTTCCCTTCTCCCAGGGTTATTGACCTCTCCACTCTCACCTCTTCTCTCATAGCTCCCCATCGTGGCCTCCTCTATGGTGTCCCTCTACTTCCTAGAGTTGACGGACGTTCTGCAGCCAGCGCAAGTGGGCTTTCGCTGCCATGACCGCTCATTGAGCATGCCATACGTTGACAGCGGCGACGAGCTCATCCCCCTGCTGATGCTCCTCAGTCTGGCCTTTGCCGGACCTGCTGCTTCCGTGAGTGTCATGTTGTTTTGTTTCTGAGAGTTTCTTAGAGGGCCCCCTAGAGCAATGTTTCTCCAATTGGTCTTCAAGGACCCCCAAACAGTCTGCATTTTTGCTCCTTCCCAGCAACTGGTAGCAAATATGTGGACTGTCAGGCATGGAGCAAGGAGGGAGTAAAAATTTGGACTGTCTGAGGGTCCCTGAGGACCCGGTCCAGAAACACTGCCCTAAGGCCTTGTTCCCACGGACGTCTGTACCAGGCGTTTTTCCAGCGTTCGTGGCGCCAGGTGAGCGCCGACTGAACGCCGATCGTTTTTCTGCTCATTGGAGCAAATCAAAGCATCCACACAGGCGTTCAACACCGGCGTCAAAATCCCGACAAACGTGAGGAAAACGCCGCTATTGCGTTTACATGGCGTTTGGTTGGCGTTCTGGAGGACCGAATATGTCCCATGATTCTGTACGGCAACTGCGAGAAACCACATTAACGGATACTCGTAATATCGATATTGTACCAGCAGTGAGTTAATCACATGCTGGTACAATAACGATATTACAAGTAACCCAAACCGACAGATCAACTGCTGCTAATATTTTCACTTAAAATACACTTTAAAAAGCTCAGTAGGCAACTGGAAATCTGGACATCTATAAAGAAACTCATTTAACTGATGCTCCGTATCTGCTTTCTCTTTTCAAATGGCTTTACTTATAGGGTTAATATGAAATTACAAAAGCTGTAGAAATATTTCAGCCTAAAATCATGTGATATAAATAATTCTAGTGTTACAGCAATTACGGCCGTAATTATCATTAAGCCTTGCAACCCCGATCAGGATAAACAGTGGGGAGATTGATGGATGTGTAGATGTAAATGAAATTTACATAAATGTATCTTGGACCTCTAGCTTAAAAATTAGTTTACACACTGCGGCTGATCTCTCTCTCCCCCCCCCCAAATTTAAGCAATTAATATATAAACCCTGCTTTTCTCCAATGCCTCAACAATTACAGATGGATTCAAGAGTACAGCATAACTTTGGCTATACTTATTAACCGTGCGACATACTCAGAAAACGGCGGCTGAAACACACACACCGAACCCGGAAAAAATCACAAAAAACTGAAAATGAAAGATGCAAATTATGCACATTTGAAAGTAATTTTTTAAATATAAAACTATAACTTTACAATGTGATTTCGTCATCTTGTATTAATTCTCGAAATATACATTAGAAACCTTAAGAGTAATTACTGTCCCCATAGGTAAATATACAAAAATACAGATTGGGCATCAGGCTGGTGATAAACGGCGTGAATCGAACGCCAGTGAAACGCCAATCGAATGCAGCTACAAAACACAAGAAAAACACATATGGTGTTCATTTTGAACGTCCGTGTGGACGAGACCTAAAGCATTCCCTAAAGTATCCCCTAGAGCAGTGTTTCCCAACCCAGTCCTCAGAGAGCCTCAATGAACGAGCTGGGAGCTGGGAAGGAGCAAAAGTAGAGCACCCCTACACCATCTGCTGGAGGGTTCCCTAGAAAACCCCCTAGAGTACCGTCTAGACTGGAGCAGGGGTCTCCAACTCCACTCCTGGAGAGTTACTATCCAGTATGTTTTCTGTCCCACGTGGCTTCTGATGAGCCACACCTGTTCCTGGTATTTTACCTGAGAACAAGTGTGGCTCATCAGAAGCCGGGTATAATATAAAACCTACTAGACGGTAGCTCTCCAGGACCGAAGTTGGAGACCCCTGCACTGGAGGGTTCCCTAGACAATCCCCTAGAGTGCCCCTTACACCATCCGCTGGAGGGTTCTCTAGACCATCCCCTAGAGTGTCTTCCAGACCACCCCTTAGAGCACCCCTAGACTACGCGTGGCCAATCTTATCTGCAAAGGGCTGGTGTGTATACAGGTTTTTGGCATAACCTGTAGGTCAGCTGTTCAAACCCAGGTGTGAGGACTCTTCAGCTAATCAGTCTTCAAATTAGTAATGTAATTAGGGATTTGCATCGAAAACTCAGACACACACGGCCATTTGCAGATTGGCCACCCCTGCCCTAGACCACCCACTGCAGGGTCCCCTAGACCATCCCCTATAGTGCCTTCTAGACCATCCTTTAGAGTGTCCCCTATACCATCAGCAGGAGGACTCCGTAGTCCATCCCCTGGAGCACCCTCTAGACCAGGGTTATTCAAATCATGGTCCAAGCACTGCTGGTTTTCCAGCCTTCCTTTACCTATCAGTCAAATGTGAAGCTTCTGACCAATCAGAATCAGTAATTATTAAACTAACTACCTGGAAGAACTGAAAACAAGGCCTGGATTTGGAATCAAGGTCCAGATTTGAAAAACTCTGCTCTAGACTATCCCCTAGAGTAGTATTGTTTCTCAACCTTTTTTGTACCGCGACCTAATTTTTACCATGCCAGCTGAGTCGCGACCCAATATCAAGTATAGGGTTAAATTAATGCTATTGCACAAATATGATTGGATGTGCTAGTGAATTTTAAATTAAGCATCTGTGGTTTTGCTTCTTGGATTGGTTGAGTATTCACTAGTTTTGCGCTAAGTACTTGCAGAGTACCGACCCAAGACCCGTTTATTGGCCTATTGGTTTATGATCCAATTCTAGCATTGAGGCTGGGAAATCTGTTTGTGAATTAGCATAGGAGCTTGATAGTTTTAAAATGATTACATTTCCAACTCTGCCTCGCTACTGTTTCAGAACTTGCTGTGACCCAAATTTGGGTCGCGACCCATGGGTGAATAATCTCTGCACTAGACTGCCCCTAGATCATCCTCTAGAGGGCTTCCTAGACCATCACCTAGGGCACCCCCTAGATCACGGGTGTCAAACTCCAGTCCTGGAGGACCACAGCCCTGCACATTTTTGGGTTTCCCCGCATTTAACACACCTGATTCAACTCCTTGTGCTAATTACCACATGGTTTTTCAGCTGAATCAGTTGTTGTGGAAGAGCTGCACAGGACTCAGGCCTTCCAGGACTGGAGTTCGACACCCCTGCGCGAGACCATTCCCTAGAGCACTCCCAGAACTGCCCTAGAGTCCATCCCCAAACCACCCTTAATCCATCCCCTTGGTGACTTTACGCATGTGGTTTCTCCTTCAGATCATGATGGGGGAGGGGCTAGTGTACTGTATGCAGTCTCGCATGAAGATGCGCCCAGGTTCTGAAGGCAGCATCAACGCCGGTGGCTGCAATTTCAACTCGTTCTTGCGCAGAACTGTGCGATTTGTGGGTGAGTCTCCCTGCCTTGCCCCCTTCTGAGCCTCATGTCAGTCTTAACCCATCCATCCCTATATTACTCAAGCTGCAGATGAACACCGGAGAGAGTGAGCCTCGATACCCCCTGGATTCCCGGCTTTGATCATGTGATCATTGAGGGTCCTTCATGTAGTGCCTGCAGAAGACTGTTTAGCAATAATTCAATAAATCAAGCAGGAACATGGCTAATTAGACAACTACAGGCTGTTTGTGCAAAGCCATTTGCTTTGTTGCTGATCTTTGTGGACATGTGTGGTAAAAGATGAACTCACTCAAAATGTCAAGGCGCGTTTCCATTTGTACTAAAATAAAATGGTGTGCTGTGGGGCACCTTGCTTACTCACACATATTAATGTATTTTTTTTCTCAGTCCATCTTTGTGCCACGCGTAGGAATTGTGATAGATTACCAAAATGGGAACAAAATCATAAAGGGCCACCTTCTTTGTGACTGGACAGTATTAAAAAATAACTCAATCAGAAAAGTTCAAAGGAGAAAGTGGCTGATTAAATATTTGAGTTAGCTGACACAGAAATGAATGCAGATGTTAGCTCAAAAAAAGGCATGAACTGAAACTACATGCTTTATTCCTGCAAGTGTTTGACAAAAAAGACTAAGAAGACTGTGTTGTCAAAGACAAACCCTACGACTAAAATAGACACTCATATCTCCTTCTGACCCTATAACTTGGAAACCATAGATACGGTACGTGCAGAATGACTCAGAATTAAATGTACAAAACTAAGTATAATTTTTCATGCGTGGGTTAGTGCACGCTGGCTACTAGATAGAGGCTCCGCTGACCTGTTCTTAAACTGACAGTCTTGCAGGAGAAAAATAGTAAGGAAAAACTGTGAGCTGTAATAACTAGTGAGCCAAGGGACAGGATGGCATTATTGACATGGAACATGAGGACTGGTTCTGTGAGATGTGTGGAATTCCATAGCTGGTGATTGATTAGGGGTGAAGCGGGATGCCTGATCTACTCCCTCTCCTTCCCAAGGTGTCCATGTGTTTGGGCTGTGTGCCACAGCTCTGGTGACAGATGTCATCCAACTGGCCACAGGATATCATGCCCCATTCTTCCTTACTGTCTGTAAGCCCAACTACACCCTCCCTGGAGTGTCCTGCGCTACGAACCCCTACATCACCCGAGATATCTGCTCAGGGGTGGATCAACACGCTATCCTTTCTGCAAGGTAACTACCCGACAGCAGTTTCATGATAAATTTGTGCAGATTTATTGCACCAAAAATGGGCCATTTAAGTGTTAAAACCCTATGTTTCTCTCAGTCTGTGGGATGAGGTTCCTCCTAAATCCATTCTGTTTCCTCCCTCTATACCACAGAGATGGTGCCTCCCATTTTTTATGTGCTAGCGTGAATTTTGATTCTTCTGCTGCTCCTGATGTTTGTTATAGTCTCACTGAAGCCCCTTTTCTTATTTCCTGTTTTATTTTAGGAAGACCTTCCCTTCCCAGCATGCAACACTGTCCTCTTTTGCTGCAGTTTATATATCTGTAAGTATTTATACCAGAAGCTTTCACTGTAAGTATGTAGCTGGCTAGGAGGCCATGAGTGCAAATCTGTATAGTAAGAGCATGAAAACAAATTGCCCTGGAAATTTGACTGGCACCCCATCCTGCATGTTCCCAGCACTATGGACTGGCATCCCACCCTGTGTCTCCCCTGCCCTGTGATGACTGGCATCCCACCCTGTGTCTCCCCTGCCCTGTGATGACTGGCATCCCACCCTGTGTCTCCCCTGCCCTGTGATGACTGGCATCCCATCCTGCATGTCCCTTGCACTGTGATGACTGGCATCCCATCCTGCATGTCCCTTGCACTGTGATGACTGGCATCCCATCCTGCATGTCCCTTGCACTGTGATGACTGGCATCCCATCCTGCATGTCCCTTGCAC
>JABFEA020000036.1:18630-29789 GCA_019775915.2 Cyphomyrus plagiostoma | reverse complement strand
CAGCAAGTCCCGGATGAGCGTCGAAGAACCGAACGATCCAAGATCACGCGAAATCGTCAACAATCAAATCCAGCTAATTTACTTAGCGAGGTACGAAGAACGGACCCCTGGACTTCTTGCATAGCCGGATAACTTTTTGTATTTAAGGTAATCTGGGCTAAATGTACGTGAACGAAGATGAACGAAGTCCATTTAAACTAAGGTACCTGGAATGTGACAAGTTATGCGAATCAGAAAGAAATGCAGCTTCATGATACAGCCCCCAGTTCTCTGCTTAGTTCAGTGTACCCCAGTGTAATTTGACTTTATCTTCATTCACTTACATTTAGTTATCACCAGATGCGTAAAACGTTCCAGACACACTCACAATAGATGGAAGGAATATGTATAATTTTAGGATTTACAAACCTTTTTGTTAACGCTAACAAAACAGTTTTGTTAAAGGTTAAACTTTATTTAATTTACGTGTGAAAAAATGTGAGTGGATTTACAGTTAGGGGAACTAAATTTAGCAGAAGCTAAATTAGCAGAAATGTTAATTCATCAATGAAAAATTTTGTTTTGCTAATTAAAAGTTTTATAAAAACGTTTCAACAGGATTGGTGGAACACTGCCCCCACTGCAGTGCACTCTATCACTGTTTTTCAGTGCACCCAACTGACTGGAACTTAAAACAATTTTGCTGATATGCATGAGTGAACATCTCTGTTGCTGTGGTGCACTGGAGATCGCCCAAAGGAAAGCGGGGCTCTGACAAGCATAATCGGACACTGACACAATTATTAGTCTCAAATTATTTGAGTGTTTATGCCTGCTTAAATTATCCTATAATTGACTGCATTTTTTAAATGATATAAATTTAGAAGAACTGATAATCTGGTGCCCATAACACAAATTGAAAGTAAACATTCATGTCAATAAGTTCCCCCCTTTTATATTTGACTTAGATGGCTGAGATCTTGTGTGACTCTCACTGGGTAGCTTCACATCTCTGGGGGTTCGAATCCCACAGTCAGTATGTACGTGAAGCTGGCATGTTCTAATGTGCAGGGTTCTCTGGTTACCTCTCACAGTTCAAAGACGTCCAGGAACCAGCTGGTGTACCATGGCGTAGCGTCTCACCCTGGTGCCCTGTTTTTCCCAGAATAGGCCTGCCACAGGAACGATGGATGGTGGGTTAACAACTAAAACTGAATTACTATACCATGAAATGAAAGACATTTGTAGACTTTCACAGACTGATCATTAGCAGGTGGCCCATACGGTCAGATCTTATCAGTGGAGCATTTGTCTAAGCCTTTCAGGCACCGTCAGACTATCAGCATGGCAGTTGAGCTCCGCCTCTTGCCGGATGTCATGTGACACTTATTGAGGCCTCCCCCCGACGTATCCTGGTGTCTGTATGGGAGCAGCAGACAGTCTGACAGACAGCTGGAAACAGCTGAAATGAAATTAACAATTCCATGAAGTTTAACTGAAAACCACAACAAAGTAAAGATTTTGGTGGCTTGGTTTTATCGAGGCCTCATTTATACATGTATACATTTACAGAGATTAAACATCAGGGAAACAGGACTGCAGCATTCATGTTCGGAGCATGACATGGTGCTAACCCTTACTTCATAACATCCTGAATGGCTGACTCTGCACTTCCCGCTGTCAAAGGCAAGCTTGTTGGCACATCGCAAACACTGACTACAATGAAGCGCAGCCCTGGTCAGAGCCGGCTCCAGGAAAGTTCGGATGATGAAAATCCGAGGCAATGTATACACTTCAGCCGACAGCATGAGACACTGGTGGCACCAGCTCTATGCACCCCGGTCCCCAGCTGCTCTTTTGATCCCCCCTTTGTTTGTAGGGGCCGCCATTGGGGCCTGTTCACTTACCCTGTGGGGGTGGATAAGAGGAGCAGGCCGGGATTGGCTGCCTGTTCTTTCCCTTTGTATTTTTATGTATTTTTATTTATTTCCCTTCTAGGCAAGTGCAGCTTCAGCTGTTGCCATGGAGACCATGGCAGAGCAATGTGGGCCTGGGGTGTGAAGCAATGTATCATTTTAATGATGAGTGTGAGGGGGGCTGGGGTGGAAGAGGACACACAGTAATGTAAAGAAAAAGAAAGGATTCAGTCTGATTGGCTCTTCGGTGCATTTCCAGCAAGGAACACAATGTCACCTTAGCCGTGAATGAAGCTGCTTATTATCAAGTTTCGCCTATTTAAAGCTCTCTGCTAACTTCAAAGCTCTGGCTGTAGGGCTACAGGGCTGTGGCACTGAGGCCACTTTGCTCCATTTGCCACTGAGCGACTTGAACCGCCGCCTGCTGCCAGCCACCACTCCTCTCGCTATAAACTGCATAACCGTCTCTGTGTGACACTCATTCACACGCCCAACTGTGCATAGTGACCAAGTAAACAAAGGATGTATTTCACTCTGAGTGCAATTGCGGTGATCTCTGCACATGCTTTTTGCAGGTCTTTTATGTTCTGATACTAATTCCTTCTGGGTATCACCACACCAACACAAGTCCAGGGGACTTGTGTGAAGAAGAGTCGGCTATATGCTCATGTCATAATTCCAAGGAGGAGTAGAAGCAATGCAGATATGAAAATGGGTCAGAGATGCTGCTTGCATTTGCTATGTTTTTCTGTTGGTTGAGAGACTGTCTGGGCGAGGCCCATATACTGTATCTGGGGCAGTCTGTAATAAGCCATTTTAAACTTAAACCATTGTTAAGAAGCCTGGCTGTTCGTGTTTAATGCTCTCTGATTGCTAATTCATTCAGACTGCCAGTGAACTGTGTTACATTATTGCATCATATCTTCTTAATACTAACCATAAACGTGTGAGGGTTAGAGGGTGACATGGGGGTGGATTTTCACTCCTGTCCCATCTCACTCTGGCAAGAAAATTCCTATCCTGTCCCGCAATAGAGTTAAAAAAAAAAAAAAAAAAAAAAAAACATGTCCTGTCCCAATCTTGGAAGAATTAATTCCAGTCCCTCCTAATCCCCGGGGAGGGGGAAGATTTAAAAATGACAAACCTAGCTAATGAACTACGCTATGATTTTGCACCAAGTCTAATATCACAATAAGACCACAAACACAAGTACAGCCATGCAGCAACACTCCTTTCAACTGAACACAATGGATTCACATTATACAATTTTTGCATTTTTTTTCTTCCATGTAGCATATACCATTTTATTACTGTAACTCTCAACTCTTGGAAACTTCCTTAAAACATCTGACTTGCCTGAAAGCTCCGAAAGTGAGATTAAGATTGTTGTTATTTTTACGTTGCAACGTAAAACTAGTCTATTAATATGGTTCCCACTCCCGTCTGCTCCCATTGACATTTTTCCCCATCCTGTCCCAGTCTCACGGGATTCCTGAAAAATTGTCTGCCTCTAGTGAGGGCGGCATGGTGGACTCTCACCACTGGAGTTGGGGGTTTCAGTTTGACCTTGCTCTGTGCCTCTGTTCCCTGGGATGTGGTCTGACCGACAAGTGTTTGCTTTACTGAAATAACAGTGATGGTGTAAATGTTTTTTCTGCCGCCTCCTTGCCTTGATTTCACTTTAATTTCTCTTTCAGGGGCGAATATGCTCAGATCAGTCGATGTCTCCTGCTGGCAGTACCTCTCCCCACGCTGCTATTTTTAATCCTCTGCAGACGTCTTCCCATGCATTGGCAGCACCGGATTCTGCAGGAGGGTGATCCACTTGCCTCCGGATGGCTGTACCTCATTTCTTGTGCTCTTTTCGAAGGTGAGGTCTTCAGTAGGCCATGATGCCTGCTCTTCCCCTTGATCGATCTTTACCCATTTACACTTAACCTTTCTGCATCCCAGGGTGTCCCCAGCCTGTGCCCTGTGATGGACTGGCATCCCGTCCAGGGTGTCCCCGGCCTGTGCCCTGTGATGGACTGGCATCCCGTCCAGGGTGTCCCCGGCATGTGCCCTGTGATGGACTGGCATCCCGTCCAGGGTATCCCCTGCCCTGTGCCCTTTATGGATTGGCATCCCACCCAGGGTGTCCCCGGCCTGTGCCCTGTGATGGACTGGTATCTCACCCTGGGTGTCCCCTGCTCTGTGCCCTTTATGGATTGGCATCTGGTCCAGGGTATCCCCTGCCCTGTGTCTTGTGATGGACTGCCATCCCACCCAGGGTATCCCCTGCTCTGTGCCCTGTGATGGACTGGCATCCCGTCCAGGGTATCCCCTGCTCTGTGCCATTTATGGATTGGCATCCGGTCCAGGGTGTCCCCGGCCTGTGCCCTGTGATGGACTGGCATTCCACCCAGGGTGTCCCCTGCTCTGTGCCCTTTATGGATTGGCATCTGGTCCAGGGTGTCCCTGGCCTGTGCCCTCTGATGGACTGGCATCCCACCCAGGGTATCCCGTACTCTGTGCCCTTTATGGATTGGCATCTGGTCCAGGGAGTCCCCGGCCTGTGCCCTGTGATGGACTGGCATTCCACCCAGGGTGTCCCCTGCTCTGTGCCCTTTATGGATTGGCATCTGGTCCAGGGTGTCCCTGGCCTGTGCCCTCTGATGGACTGGCATCCCACCCAGGGTATCCCGTACTCTGTGCCCTTTATGGATTGGCATCTGGTCCAGGGAGTCCCCGGCCTGTGTCCTGTGATGGACTGGCATCCCGTCCAGGGTGTCCCCTGCCCTGTGTCTTGTGATGTACTGGCATCCCACCAAGGGTGTCCCCGGCCTGTGCCCTGTGATGGACTGGCATCCCGTCCAGGGTGTCCCCTGCCCTGTGGCCTTTGCTCAGACTCTGTCCTAGATAAGCGGCATGAACAATGGATAGTGGGATAGTTTAGCTAATCAGTGACCAGCATAACAACACCTACCTTTTCTACCTTTTCATCGCTCTTACTAAAGGTGCATATAAAGTTGTTTAATTTTGCGTTGCATGTGACACATTGGAGACATGCTCTCTCATCTTTAGTTATTTGAGTCTGTGCCTTATCACCACAATTAATCTTAAAATGCTCTAATTATGCCTCAGGCCTATTTGATCTCAATGTACAATAGATACTGGCTACTTTAGAAGCTTATTTTTAAAAATAACTTACGTGCAGAAAATGTCCAGAAATGGAAAAGCAATTAAAAAGGATCAACGTAACACAGGCCAGCATCTTGGATTCGCTTACTGTTACCAGCAGGCGTGGTAAGTCTCACAGAGTAATTTAATTTGTAGAAATTGTTTGTGGTGGAACACATTTATTATATAGGTGAGGTGTAGCATGATGTTATTCCAGCAAAACCTTCTCAAGGGTTTTCCCGGTCAAGAAGATGATCTCGCAGTAATCTTGCACTGAATTCATAGGTTCTCATCTCATACTATAAGACTTCTGCAATCCAAGTGTGAGATCAATTTGAAATGACACATTGACCACGCGTTGATCTCATCATTTTATCTCATACTGTGAGATCATCATGATACCCATTCGATATCATGTCCATTATCTACAGATGAAAGAGATGCATAAAATATGTAGACCAGATGAATAGGTACATATATCATTTATTAAACATTCCATAAGTATATTTCAGCATTAAACAACAAATCACAAAAGACACAAAAAACTTTGTTTGCACAAGTACAATGGAGTGCTTCTCTTTGCTGACCCCATCTGGCTCTCCATAGCTTGGGGGTCACAGCACAGGGCTACATAACATGTAGCACCCCTGGAACTGGAGATAAGGGCCCTGCTCAAGGGCCCACACCCATGTGAGTGTTCTGCCAAGGCCAGGACTTCAACTGGCAATCACAGGTACAGAGACTCAGTGAGCCATTCACTGCCCAGGCATATGAAATATGCAAATGTTACATGTTGAAACAGATAATTATCCATAGACATATGATCTGCACTACTTTAAGCGCAATTTATCCCACAACCTTAATTGTAAATGTACAACATTTTTTGTTTGGTATTTTCATCCAAAATAATCAAAAAAGGTTTCCCAACAGACCTAAGTTATGGGGTAAGGGGGTCCCTGGACCTCTCTCTGCCTGCTGAACCCCAAATCAGTAAATTCACCTCTGGGTGCAGTATGATGCCATAGGTATCTCACAGTGATACCAGACTTTCACGGTGTGATGTCACTCTGAGATCATTATGAGATTAGGATTTGATCTCATTTATGTTAGTTATTTATGACATCGTGGTGATATCCCATATATATCATGTCCTGACTGGGTGAACTATGCAAAAATGGAAAACTATTCCAAATCTTAGCAAAATAGCAGTTCTGTTGTCTCTGAGAGTGAATTCTGTGCTGTGTGTGAGTAGGTGGTGGGTTTGAGTCTGTATCTCATATAATGCTAACCTGCGATGGTTTTAGATGGAAGATGTTTTATATGTGTGTTCTTTACAATAATGGCTGTAACATCCCTTTTTTGAAATGCCCTGCAAAGTCAAGGCAGACGTGTGAGGCAGCCCCCTTAACATCAAAATCTCATATCTCCAAAGAACATATTCATGAAGGCAATTTCCAGTTTCCCCCAAGGAGCTTTGTGGAAGGGTAACATATCACTCTGAGGTTTGTTCACTTCCTGGGATACTTAATTTTGTTCTCTGCTTCTCAGCAAATGACAGATAATCTTGCTAAGCAGTTAAAGAAAAAATGAAGACGCGAGGACCTTCTTCCCCTGTTCCCATGTTAGCAAGACCATTTCCTCCTCGGTGTCAGGCCTGGCAGTTCGCAGTTGCCCTGCGAGGGCAGCAAGTGTGCTCCACCTCACAGCAGCTGCTGGTGCTGGCTGGTCCTCAGCCATCTCCCTGCAGAGGAACAGCGCTGCTAAGGCACATTCCCACGCAAATGAATCCGCTGCATTCAAATGCAAAAATGTCAACAGATCTGATCTGAACAGATCTTCTCCTTTGTGGAAATGTTTTTTTATGAGGCACAATGATTTACAAATAGACAAACAAAAAGAAAATGAGAAACACAAAGAAAAACAACTGTGATCTGTGCCTTTGCCAGACTAGGGATGTCCTGAAAATGGTGGAATAAAAGTCTGATCTTCAATCAGTGTTAATTTTGACAGTTATTTTTAAGTTTAGGTTTATTCTTAGTCAAAATAACAAAATATATTGTAGGTCCACATACCTGGAAATAGGATGCCAACAAATAGGGCTACACATCGATAGAAGAGTTGCCTACAAGCGTGACAGAAACTGAAACAGTAACAGATGAAGTACATTCTTCCAAACATGGACACATGCCCCTACACTGTCTCCACCCATGATCCCCAGTCTCAATAGTACATGGAGACCACTATTCTTGTTCAGAGAAAGGTCACACATAATTTGCCCAGTCTAGTAAATAACACAACTAGGCAGGTCTAACATTGCATTGATTTATGATTTAATAAAGGGCCAAAATGGAAAATATACAATAGGGACCAACAAATGAACAACAAAGATCTATACAAGTACTGAAGCCTCAGAGATGTCTTCAAGGAGATGAATGTTCCATGAACTAGGAAGGACTTTTGAGAGAAAGTACATTGAGGAAGAAGAAGAAGCGAAAGAGCCCAGGATAGGATGAGTACTGTATCAGGGAAGAAGTGACTAATGGAGATGAGCAGCAGTGAATATAGTCCTGGAAGCCTCAGAGCATGAGTCATACAGCAGGAGGACAGTCTGGTGACTGGGTGAAATGTTGATGATCGGGATACATTATCCTGGGAATTATTACTGGAGAGGAAACATGACAAAATAATAGTTAAGGAAAGAGTGAGGAGTAGGCATTTTAGAGAACAGCACCCAGGGTTAGGGGGCTAAGAATAGTGTGAAGGGAAAAGAGAGAGGATGCCAGAGGGAGAGGATGGCAGTCAGGATGCATGGAGCGAGGAGAGAGAGAGGGGCAGGGTGGCAGAAGGCGGTGACTACAATGGGGAAGGAGGCCAAGAGCTATTGGACAGAGCAGCTGACTCCTGGGTACAATGCGGGCAGAAGATCTTGTCCAACAGAGTCTGAGAGCAAAGGGTGGCATGGTCATGCCAGAAGAGGAAAGGTGGCAGAAGGCTGGGCGTGGGGAAAAGAGAGGGTCTGCTGCTCCCAACAAATGCACAGGCCACTCTATTCTCACCCTTTCTTAACCATCCAACTTTGATCGAAAAACAGTCATAATCCACGTCTCTGCACCTTAAAGCTCCATATCCTATTCATCCTTAACCACACCCACATGTCCCTGCTTCACTATCTGGGGAAATAAACAGGATTTTTGTTTTGCCCTGTGGCTGCACACCTCAGGGTAACCATGTTACTGCCATTACTTAACTGTAACATGGTGGTGTGCACTGACACTAATGCAATCAGCTTGTAGGCAATCAGAGCGCCTTGACATGAGGGGCATACAGTATCTGACCATGAAGCTGTCTGTATGTGCCACTCTAGCTACTGCAAAATGCTAGATTTATATTCTAGGTCTGCATTCATCCCTCTACCCATATTCAAAACCAAATATCCAGTTTGGGGTTGTGGTGAATTTGGAGTGTATCCCAGACAGTGCAGGGCAGGGAACATCCCGGAAAATGCCAGTCTGTTGCAGGGCACACATACTGTAAATGTATATATCTTTGAGCATATTCTGGCTGTGTGTATAAGTGCTGAATGTTACATGGTGACCCCCTGCACCCCAAAGTATTTCTTCTGGAGGAAAATTTAGTAAAGCATAAAAACTTTTAAGTCTAAGATACTGAAATAGAATTCATATATTCCCTCCATTTTTGATGAATGATTCCCCAGATAGGGTTCCAGTGGTCTGGGACACATTCACTAGGGGATGCGACATCTTTGATGGGGCACCAGTTTCACAAAGTCGTATTCACTCACACACTAGGGGGTGCTCTAGAGTCCTCAGTGAAACATAACAGTTTCGGACAAACAGAGCTTAGGGAAGCAGGAGGAAACCAGGTATGAACACTCCACACATCCCAGGACTGACACTAACTAACAATCAATTACCATAGTAAGATGTACATTAACTTCTTCAGTTGATCTGTATTCTTAGTTGTTGTACTCCTCCACTGATGAACTACAAAATCAACATTTTAGACAATAATATGCGAGTCTGTCAATAATTTTAACAACTGGAGAAAATTCATATCGTACAGTAAAGAGTTTGTGAGACTGACCCATATTGTGTTTCAGAACAAATTCATATAATTTGCCTCTTTTCCCTTCTTCATCCATAACAATCTTGTAAACAAGCAAACATGACTAATCAATATACAGTATATAGTGTAAATATTAGTGTTATTAGTAGCAATGACTGAAAGTTTAGAATGCATTGCAGATAAAGAAATAATGCACTCAACTGTATAGTCCTAACAAGCCGTGGAGTGGTGGTACGAGAGTGGCGGTGGTGATTTGCTGGCTAGACAGGTATGGAACCACAAGCTCCAAGGCAAAACGCCTGTCTACAGTGAGGCTACTCGGCTCTGCCATGAGGACCTGCCTGCCTGACCTGGGAGGCCCCGCTGGCTGAGGGGCACCACGAGCTAGATGAGCAGCAGGAGCAGTGCCAGCAGGATGAAAAGCGGCTGAGTGAGTCTGCAGAGCAGGAGCAGTGCCAGCAGGATTAGGAGCGGCTAAGTGAGTCTGCAGAACAGGAACAGTGCCAGCAGAATCAGGAGCGGCTGAGTGAGTCTGCAGAACAGGAGCAGTGCCAGCAGGATTAGGAGCAGCTAAGTGAGTCTGCAGAACAGGAACAGTGCCAGCAGAATCAGGAGCGGCTGAGTGAGTCTGCAGAGCAGGAGCAGTGCCAGCAGAATCAGGAGCGGCTGAGTGAGTCTGCAGAGCAGGAGTAGTACCAACAGGATCAGGAGCGGCTGAGTGAGTCTGCAGAGCAGGAGCAGTGCCAGCAGGATCAGGAGCGGCTGAGTGAGTCTGCAGAGCAGGAGCAGTGCCAACAGGATCAGGAGCGGCTGAGTGAGTCTGCAGGAGCAGTGCCAGCAGGATCAGGAGCGGCTGAGTGAGTCTGCAGAGCAGGAGCAGTGCCAGCAGAATCAGGACCGGCTGAGTGAGTCTGCAGAGCAAGAGCATTACAGTTTGGAGCAGGTGCACAGTGAGCTAACCAGTGGGGAGCACAATGTCAGAAACAACAGGCTGAGGCTGTGAAGGTGGCTCTACTTGGCTACGGGAAGGTATGTTGCGCCGTGGAGGCCCAAAGTGAACAAGGGGGTACCCTTTGGGCAGCACAGATGCAGCATTTTGGACTGTAGAATTTGTTTTTAAATGTATGATTCATTAGAAAGTTTTGTTTTGTCAGCTTTATGAAAACTGCAATAAGCTTTCAGCCATGTAGAGGTGCATGACTAAATAGGGCTCTCCAGGGCACATAGTGAAACATGCAGCAGTAGTGGTGGAATGCAGAGTATTACAGAGTATTTATGTAGAGTATTACAATTAGGCTTTACATATTTTTGCAGGTGCTGATGAATTCCACCAGTCCCTCATTCTCCCCCCAGTGGGTATAAATTGGTTCGCTCTGTCCCCTCTCCCCAGTAACCTGGCATGAGCCTCAGCTAGTGGAAGTATACCCCCTAGTTTTCATTTTGATTGCACTGAATGGGCACCCTCTTTATTTCAGTAGTGTGTGCTGTCAGTGCCTTGCAACCCACCCCTGAAAAGGACACAGCATCCCCCTAGTTTGGCACTGGACACGCCTCATACTGTCTGCTGTCGTGACCAGAGATCATGTCAGAATTCACATAAATGTTGCAGTATTAGTAATACACACTTGATCTGTGAATCTGAAAAAATAAATGTCCATTTTTTTTTTGTTTTTTTTTTTTTTTGCACTGCAGTCAGTACACATTTTAATGATGCATCCACGCTGCATCTGAATCTTGCCACCCTGGGATCTCGATAAAATGGAAATGGATACTCAAGCTATGATGGAAATAAGACTACAGCTTATTCAGTTTAATTCAATTTAACTCACTACGATTTTTATATAGTGCCTTTCACAACTGAATTGTCCCAAGGTGCTTTACATGGACGTGTTGTGATACATTGCAAAATCATTAGAGAGAGTAATACTGTGCGGGGTCGGGGAGGGGGACTAATCGGGGCCAGTCGGGGATCTGGCCCCGGTGCCGGGGGGGGCCCACTCCTGGCACGCCCTTATTGCC
>JABFEA020000036.1:0-12017 GCA_019775915.2 Cyphomyrus plagiostoma | reverse complement strand
TTAAATCCAGTTTGAAATGTCCTCCCGCTAATTTCCACCTATGGCCACGAGTTCTTGTATTTGAACTAATGCTGAAGCAATATATGAATATTATGCATTTGTAGGAATGTTGGTATGTTATATGAATTTGTGTATGGATTTGGCTGCACCTGGAGAGAGGCTTTTAGTAGATGACATGCTGCAAAATCTTTATAATTATTGTGTTGCAAACATTACTTACCATGACTGACTTGAATACGTTGGAGCTTTGCTGGGGAAATACCAGTTCATAAAACACATTGCTGAGGAAACTGCTTTTACTCACATTTAAAACTTATTTATACATCACACAATGCTTAAATGTAAACAAACTAGTACAGAAAAATCCAATAATCGGACAAAATGGGCATGGAAATGCAGAGCGGTGAGCTAGAACCTCTGAGGAGTGAAACATTTAATTTTATTTTGTTGCAAATCTTAGATACACTATAGAAGGAAAGAACTTCTTCGCATTTCCAAAAGGATGTTTTGTCAAATTCCTCCAGCTCACAGAAAAACACACTGCCATAGAACTTATGTTCTAGCTTTTGTGATTCTGTATGAATGTGGCAAGTTGGTCCACGGAAGTATTCTGTCCGATCATGTACTGTACATGTGCAAGGGCACATATTATGGCCCAAGTAAAAATGAAAATAGACATGCTTTCATAATGCCTTTTGTAATATTCATGACACACAAATGACAAGAAAAAAGAACTGGGTACACCTCTATGAACCTGAACCGTTTTACTACTTTTAACAATTTTGAAAAGCTGATCAAAAAGCTGTATAGACCATGGTTTAAACATATCATCACGAAAGCGGTAATGTTTCACCCTCCCCCCGCACCTGTGAAAGTGCAGGGAGCAATCGAAGCAGTTTTTGAACTTAATGGTGAAATAAATGTATGGGAGAAATTGCACAAGCTGAAATGTGATGTTGAAGGGAGACTAAGATTGTGCTGTAGATGGTGCAATTAGTGACTTTGTGGATATGTCTGCTTAAACAGACCAGAATGATTATTTTAAATATGTGTTGATGTGCATAGATATTCTATCAATATACGCATGGGTGCAGTGTCTTAAAAGCAAGACAGGTGCAGAGGTAAATAAAGTGTTTTGAAAACATTCTCTCTGAAGGCCAGATACGTAAAAAGCTACAAACCGATCAAGGGACAGAGGGCAAGATTGGCGGGGAGATCATAGAAGGAACATTTAATGCTGAAAAGCTACAGAAGAAAGTTGTTGAGGAAAAAACATGGAGGGATGGCCTGGGAAATTTAGCAGCTGGGTCCCCACTAGCTAAGTAGTCACATTATAACTGTGATGGTAGGTGCGTGTGGCTAGCATTTCCACTAAAAGCAGCTATGGAGGTAAGCGGTTTTTGTTACTCCCGAGCAACGCATCTACGGATGTTTTCCTGCACAATACCATATCAACCTCCACAACAAAACTAGCCAAGTCGATTTGATCTGAACGGTAAATGGAAAGTAGGATTAGCGGAAATCCACGACCCGCAAACGTGGGAATAGGCTGGCGGAAGAAAACAACACATTGTTTTACGTGACCGGCGGGGTGTTCAATACCAGTAATCCTGCAATACAAGCTAAAAGCTTGCAGTATCCTGCAATACAAGCTACAGCGATATTGAACACCTAATCAGTGAAATGAACGATGCTCTAGGAATGTCAAAACAAGTAAAACTTGACTATGGCATGGTTAAAAAAAAAAAAAAAAAAAGTGTATATGGTTGGTCCACCACACATAGCTTTTAAAGCAAAAGGTAACCTTGCAAGGATGCTGGGGTTTGTTCCTGATGTATTTCAAAAGATTTGTGATAGACCATTGGCTCAATCCCGCAGACACATGCACTGGATTTTACACAATTTACGTGTATTCAGACATTGTTGAGCACCAAAGAGTGGGTGACAGTTTCTTGCCTCTTTTATGGGGGGTACATATTATGGAGACTCACAACTCGATGGTCACAATATCATACGACAGGATCCATTACATGCAATAATAACATTGATAATAGTCATCAAGTTAATCTGACCAGAACAAGACGATACCCTTCCAGTATGGAAAAGCGATCATAAAGCTGCATTTCAGGCCAGCTAAGCACTACCCCCAATGTGCAGCGCCAACTGATTTTCAGATCCACATACATATGTAGAATACTACAGAAACCAAGCTGTGAACGGACTCCCCGGATACAACGGAGCACCTGTCACGTATGGAGGGGGTATGGGGGGGGGTCTTTTTTGAGGACTCCTCAGAATGGCCGTACCATTTCTGAAAAGGACTTTTAGTATGGCAAAGCCGCATTTAAAATCAGCAGTGCAAAAAGATGTGATAACGGGGCGATATATATACGTGGAAGTGCTACCACTCTGTCTTAACAGATAATGGACCTCTGCAGTGTGTTAATGCTGGTAAAGTGGAAGATTACCTAGACCTCAACACGCTACTGTATCTACAGTGTCGAATCACAAAAGCTAATGGGACAAACATTGACCCTGCCATGAAGGTGGGAATAATAAATTACCCGATTGCCTCAATTTTCTCAGAAGTGGATGTACTGTTGGGTGACAGGCTAATAAGCCAGTCTAGCAATACGTACCCTTACAGAGCCATGATGGAGTGCCTGGTTAATTACAGCATCAGAATGCTATCCAGACGGGTTACCTGTGGGCTGTTTTATAAAGACTGACCCTGGTGAGAACAAGAGCTTGGAGAAAAGAGCAGCATTTTCAGCAAGACGCATCATTTTCGATTTGATTGGGCCGATGCACTCTGACATTTTTTCAAGAGAAGTTAATGCTAAATGGGGTCGATGCCAAAACTTAATGGTTTAAAACAAAGATGAGTTTTGCCTTGAGTGGAGATGCTGAACAGTACTTGCTGAATCATGTCTGCTTCCCTCAAGTTTTTGTGTTGACTGTCAAACTGGGTCACGCGAGTGCCTTGATGACAGCCAACGCAAAATACCCGATTTGAGAGTCTGCATGAAAAGATTAAGCGTTGCTGCGGGCAGCCGGGTCTGTGCACAAGAATTTATTTATAGGGCAGTTGCCTAAAACCGTTGTCATCGGACCTGCAGATAACAACATGGGTTTTATGGGCACGTACAATCGAAACCTTTTCAATTTTCAACATTACAATGCTGAATTTGTGGCACTTTGTCAACGGCCAGCAGTATCACCCACACCCTTTCAGCCAGATTTTAACAGGGGAAACATTGCCCATGAGTATTACAGTTTGGTTCTGGCCACGGGGAGACATTTGAAAAACGATCCTGTCGCTGTTACGAGTACATAAGTGGCTACACTTTGTATGCCTAACTTGTCACTGGACGAAGGATGCAATTAGCACCTCTCTATGGTTAAAAGCGGAAATATGCACCTGTAGATGAGATTCCTCCAACTTCTGGCCAGGACTATCACACTGATAGTTTATGCGACCTTCAACAATATAATCAAGATTAACCAAAGGAGAACCCTATGATAAAGTATCCAAACAAAGTCCCGTTTCCCTTGCCCAGACTAGGGTCACCCGAGCCCTACCCGGAAGTCAGGCCTGGGGGAGGGGCCAGTTGGCGAGTGCCGGGCATAGCCTGAAAGAGGCACGCGGGACTGTCCCCAGGTAGGCCCACAAGGGGAATGTCAGGGGTTCAGTGCTTTGTGGATCGGGTGGCGGCCAAGGGAGGCCCTGGCGGTCTGATCCCCTGCTGACACAACTGGCTTTTGGGACATGGAATGTCACCTCTCTGTGCATGAGGTTGAGATATTGACTAAATATAGTTGGGCTCACCTCAACACATCTTGGTTTCTGGAACCAATATCCTAGAAAGGGGCTGGACACTATTCTGGAGTTGTGGCGGGTGAGCGGCGCCAGGCCCCACAGCTCGGTACATTAACAACTGAGTTTACCCCGGTAAACGAGAGGGCTGTCTCCCTGTGCCTTCGGGTCGGGATAGGTCTCTGACTGTCATCTGCGCTTATGCGCCGAGTGTCTGTTCAGAGTACCCGGACTTCTTGGATTTCCTTAGTGATATGCTGGTTGGCATACCACAGGGGGATTCCATCATTTTGCTGGGGGACTTCAACGCTCATGTGGGCAGTGACAGTGTGACCTGGAAGGGGGTGATTGGAACAGCCTCCCTGATCTGAACCCGAGTGGTGTTCTGTTATTGGACTTCTGTATAATGCATGGTTTGTCCATAATGAACACCATGTCCCAGCATAAGCGTGTCCATAAGTGGATATGGTACGAACATGCCCAGGGCGACAGGTCAATGATGAATTTCATAATCAAATCATCTGATCTGCGGCCTTCCGTCTTGGACAATCGGGTAAAGAGAGGGGCAGAGCTGTCAACTGATCACCACCTGGTGCTGAGTTGGCTCTGGTGGCGGGGGAGGAAGCCGGTAAGACCTGGTAGGCCCCAGCGCATAGTGAGGGTCTGCTGGGAACATCTGGCAGAGGCTCCTGTTCACCAGAGCTTTAACTCGTACCTCCGGCAGAATTCCAACTGCATACCAGGGGAGGTTGGGGACATTGAGTCTGGACGCTGTTCCGGACCTCCATTGTGGAAGCGGCCGTATGGAGCTGTGGCTGCAGGGTGGTCTGTGCTAGTCGTGGCGGTAACCCCAGTACCTGAAGGTGGATATCATAGGTGTTTGGCATCATGCTGAAGGAGGCTTACCGGGAATTATTGGCCTGGGGGGGTCTGGAAGTAGCTGATGGGTACTGGCAGGCCAGGTGGAATGTGGCTTGGGCAGTCGCAGAAGCAAAAACCTGGGCATGAGAGGAGTTTGGTGAGGCCGTGGAAAGTGGCTTTTGGTCGACCTCAAGAAGGTTCTGGCAAACCATCTGGAATATCAGGAGGGGGAAGCAGGTCCTGGTTCCTACTATTTATAGTGGGGAAAGGGTGCTGTTGACCTCACCTGGGGACATCACCCAGAGGTGGAATGAATCATTTGAGGACGACCTCAACCCTGCGTCAGATACATCAATGCGCACTGCCTTTGAGACATGAGGGCAGAGAGCCCAAGGGTGCTGGGGGGAGGGCTGAGGTTGCCAGGGTAGTTAAAGAACTACGTGGTGGCTGGGCCTCGGGGCTAGACAAGAACCGCCCGGAGTACCTGAAGGCGCTGGATGTTGTGGGGCTGTTCTGGCTGACACACCTTTTCAACAGTGCGTGGAGGTCAGGGACAGTGCCGCTGGATTGGCAGACTGGGGTTGTGGTCCCCTTATTTAAGAACCGGATGGTGTGTTCCAACTACAGGTGAATCACACTGCTCAGCCTTCTTGGGGAAAGTCTATTCCAGGGTACTGGAGAGGAAGTTGAGATTGATAGTCGAATGTCGGATTCATTGCAGTCTTCGTCCTGGCCGTGGAACACTGGACCAGCTTTATATCATTGCAAGGGTATGGAGGGGGCCTGGGAGTTCGCCTATCCAGTCTACATTTTTGTGGATTTAAAAAAGGCTTACGAGTGGGTTCCCAGAAGTGCTCTGTGGGGGGTACTTCGGGAGTATGGGGTCCAGGGTCCGCTGTTGTGGGCAATTTGGTCCCTGTCTAAACTGGGCAGAAGCTTGGTCCACATTAAGTCGGATGTGTTCCCAGTGCAAGTTGGGCTCCGCCAGGGCTGCCCTTTGTCATCAGTCCTGTTTTATAATATTTATGGACAGGATATCTAGGCTCAGCCAGGGTGAGGGTGTCCAGTTTAGTGGCCTCAGGATTGCCTCGCTGCTTTTTGCAGATTGTTGTCCTGTTGGCTTCATTTGCTGGGGATCTCCAGCATACTTTGGGGCGGTTCACAGCAGGGTGAGGATTAACACCAAGTCCGAGACCATGGTTCTCAGCCAGAAACGGGTGGTTTGCCCTCTTCAGGTCAGGGAAGACGTACTGCCTGAAGTGGGGTCTCGTTTACGAGTGAGGGTAGGTGAGATTAGGAGCTGGATAGACGAATCGGAGCAGCGTGACATGCGGCCAACACTCCATTTTTTTATTCAACCACTGTAGAGGCTTTTCTTTTTCTAAAATTCTATCCATTTTATAGCTATGATTTTAAAAAGAACGGTGCCATAGTTTCTCATTTTTATTTCTAAATTTCACCCTCTGGGGTCGAGTGTGTCGTCAGTGACATCGCATGCTTTTCGTGTGTATTTCAGTTTATAACTCGTTAAAATCTTCATGTAGAACAGAGGTGTCAAAGTCAAGGCCCACGAGCCAGATCCAGCCCACGATTGAATTATCTATGGCCCCTGGGATGATATTTTGATTAGTATTAGAACCGGCCCGCAGGCCACAGCCGCCTGCTGCTGTTTTGCACGCACCAATACTCCATTCCCAACAATGCAACGGTAGCCCGCGAACTCACTAGTCTTTGAAGGAAGTTTGTTTTTTGTCTGTGAACCTGTTGAAAAATCATTTCACTTGAAATTAGTTACAGCACCATACAAAAATGTTGGCTTGTTCATTTAATCATTAAATAAAATACAGTACACTGATTAGGTCTTGGTTTAATAGGTTACATGCAATCATTTTAATGTTTATTAAAACATTTAAACAGTCCGGCTCTCGGCTTGTAGCAAATTAGCTTTTTTTGGCCCTCCTAATGTATTTGACTTTGACATCCCTGATGTAGAAACATCCATTGTCGGAAGTATTAAACTTTTTTAAATTGGGTAAAATGGGCAAAAAAGTGCCGCATTAGCGCGTATTCAGATGGCATTCACATGGTAATTTTGATTAACAGTGCAATGGTGAAACGCGATCCAGATACCTTAATTCCATTTATTTGCCATGAATTAAGGTCATGATTTTTAAAGAAATGTGACCAGGTCCCAGTCAGTGAAAAGTGCATTTCCTACCCCTAGACCCCAGAGAGTTAAATATATCAATTGTGTGAAAATTGTTTTTCAAACCCTTACAACATTTCAGTTTGCATTTTGGTAAAGACTGTTAATCACAAGACAAAATAGCACGTTTTAGTGTTTTATTAACTATGTACAAAAACACTTAAAACCAGACTGGCTTGTGTTTTAAGAATTTCCACGGGGTGTTAAGGGGTTGTGGAGAACAACAACATACTTTTGGGGATTCTGTCACACAGCTCCTCGGGGGGATTCTTGTTCTTGATTTGCTACTATGATATGGCAGACATCTTGGTTGGGTATGAGGGTGCAAGGCATGTTGAGCCTTGCTAATCCTTATAGAAACTCATTCCATCCCACAGGTGTTCTCGCATCACCCACATTATGCGGGTTGGTAATGTTTTTAAGCACATCGAGCATATGCCACCCCGCGATAGTATTTTCATTAAAAACAAACTCCAAACTTTCCCCAAAGACTGTTTAAAAACAGATTTGGAAATCTGGCTTTTCACTTTGTTAATCCCGATTTTCTCGGGGTTCAAACGGATGCCCTCCTCAAAGCAAGTCTGAATATATCTCTCTTTATCCTCAGCACTATTTACCCAAGAGGGATAGCCGGAAACCTCCTGTTTTCCCTTTAAATGGGTATTAATATGGTCAGCAAAAAGTCTCTCCGGTCGGGGAAATGCCAGACCTCGTAAATCTTTACAACTCTGTAGCCCTTTTCAGCTGCCTTATTGATTTCAACACTGCACCATGTACCAATCAGAGCTCTCTGCTCATCTGATTACAGACCCCCTGTGCCTCAGTTTCACAGCATGTTCTGCAAAGTGTGAAAATGAGTTTACCACCGCACCTGTAAGGCAGAACCGGAAGGTAAAAACCTTCTCGCCGGGTGAACCTTGGCTTTGATCAGGCCAAAATAGTTGTCAATGCTGTCAAAATCACTGTAAAATGATTACAGGGTGGCCTACCGGGTACTCCTTGAACTTGACTGATGGGTAAAGGCTTGTAATGTCGTAATACTCTATACGCTCATCACTCTGTGCTTTATAGTACAGTTGCAGAGCGTTAGTTCTGCCACCAAACAGAGTGTCTCGAGGCTCGATGCGCTCTGGAAAGTCAAATTCTGTCAAATACTTGTACATCAGACTTTTCAGCCTTCAATCTGTCCCACTGGTGTTCCCAAATAACACACACATCGAGATTCTATGTGTTTTTAAGGGGAAAGATCTTGTAATGAAACTGCTGATACATGTCCCCAAACCGCAGTTTTGTTACAGGATTTGCTTCGTGTGAATGAAAGCATTCTGGACACCCGTGGGGAAAAAAAAAAAAAAAACACCCCGCAAATTCGTATGCCGTACGAACCCCATTGATTTCGGCATAGCCATCGACGTATCCCCATTTTCACCTCCCCTCTACACAGCGCGTGCTGAATTTCTAGTTTTTCGCGATGGGCGACGTATTCCAACCATTGAATAGATGGCATGGAGTATGCCTTTTGTCACTTGATGTAATTATCTGGTGTTAGCGCGACTGTATTTTTGGGCAAAAAACTCATGCAAAACTGTTTCATGCACACTGAGGCTATGGTGACACATTGAAAAGGGTCTAGATTACAGCTGGTGATGATCTCACCCCTGAATCAAGCCATCTCAAACCCTCTCAAGATGACATCATTTTTACAGTACTCTGCCATTTCTTTCCTAATATCAAACACACCCCCAACAACAACAGTGCCGTGCCAAGCCATAAACTCTTTTCCTTTTCCATCATAGTTTGCACCCCGTACGCCTCAGGTGGAGGGTAGGGTCCGATGTAATTTTGATTTTCTACAGTGTTCCAAAAATGGGGGAAATAGCCTTTCTTTTCACTCTCAAAACCCAGAGCTGCAGGGAATGCACTCTGCTTCATGGGCAGAAAGCAGAGGGAGTCGATGTAACTTTGATTAAAGTCCCCGTCTGTCACACAGAGCAGTTTACTACCCTGCATGATGATGTGCGTGGTGACGCCATTTTCAACCAAATATTTCATAAGTAGGTAACTGTCATAGCCTTTAGAGTTGTGTGCTATGAACCCCTTGTATTTACAGCTGTGGTACTTCTTAAAAAATACCACAACACACCCTTCCCCTTTACGGGCCAAGAATTACCGGCAAAGTCAATGCAGCAAATGTAATTAGCGATGTGTGTCCCCTCATCTTGTCTGCATTCAAAATCATAAAACACATAGCGTTCTGTCAAGTTCTCAGGCTTTGCTGGCTTGATAAAGCACTGATGTTCACATTCAGCAGTCAAATCTTCTTTACAAAAAACGCACCTCGTATTAGGTGTACATTTATGACCCTTAGGGTTATTATTATTTTTTTTTTTTTAAGCGACGGTGTACCGTTGGCAACACTTGTCGCAGTACTTGACCGAATCACACAAAATATAAAAATTGCCGTCTGGTTGTGGTTTTGCGTTTTTGTGCTGTTCAAAGCAATACCACGAACGGCAGAAAGACCCGCAGTCCTCACGATGGATGTGCGTTGTGCTGAGCTTATGGCAGTCGGGGCTGAGACATACGTTGCAGTAAAACTTGCATTTGTGATCTGTTTTAACACTGCAGCGTAACAATCAGACGTATGATTCCCCAAAAAACGCTGTGAAGCTTTTTATACCAAAATAATGCTGATCTTGAAGGTATAGAAAGATTGTTTTAGCACAAGGCTCGGGGTTTGTCTGAAATTTTTGTCACAGCGGTACCAGACGACAATTTTGACCCCAAGCATTTGCTCAAACTCTGCTATGTTTGAGAATGAGACCATGTCTGACTCAGACCTACTGCTTCCTGCAAACGCTTGGCTTCTAGCACTGCAGCATCGTGTGACATGTCAGGGTTTAAGAGGCAGGTTGCACAGTAAGCAAAGCACAGATTATTGCCAGAGTTTTCAGAAACAATAAGACAGCTGAGCTTCTTTTGCAGAATGTTTGACTTCAAAAGCTTTGTTAATTTCTGTCGTTTGGCCGCACTGCCATTTCAATTATGAATAATCTGAATGACCAGCTCCAGTGTTTTATCGCTGAGAACCTCGGCATTGCTCTGTGAAAGGTTATCCACCATGCATAGCAAATCCTTCAGACCGACCTCACCTCGAAGATGTATAGCTGTGTTATTTGTTACTGAAGCCCCCTGCAGTTCCACCTGTATATCCCCAGGCCCCGCTAAAGCGTTCACTCTGTCCACCAAATTTTGAAATGTCTGTATAACAGACCTGTAAACGTCTACAATGTCATCATGTTCGATCCCATCAAAATGAAAGAGCTGCCAAAATGAAACGCTTATGGCCTTCACGATTGTCTCTGAAAACAACCTTCGGCGTGCATAGCAGTCCACGCAGTTCAGTATCGTCGTTATTTGCAATTGCGAACATATTAACTTTCAGTCATTGTCACATTTAAACAATAAACCCAGATAATTAACTCACCACTATCCCACCGGTAACTATGTAAAAGCATCTGTAGTAGAAATGTTTAACCGGACTTTAAAGACACGAATGTGGCGCTATTTTACAGCTTATAATACAAGAAGGTATGTGGACATTGTACAAGATCTAGCGAATGCTTACAATAACACCTACCACAGCACCATTAAAATGAGACCGGTGGATGTTAATGCACAGAATGTCACCCAAGTCTTCAACAACATATATGGCTTGACGCCTGGTGCTGCTGAAAAGCTTCGCTACAAGTTTAATATCGGTGATGTGGTCAGGATATCGAAAGCGAAGGGGAAATTTACGAAAGGATATGAGCAAACTTTTACGGACGAGTATTTTACAGTCACCGAACGCCTGCCTAGATCACCGCAGGTGTATAGGCTAAAAGATTATGATGGGAAGATCATAGAGGGGACATTTTATGCCCAAGAACTGCAAAAGATCGTGGGGAAAAAAAGCAAAAAAATGGTTTTGGTGAAATGGCTTGGGTGGCCTGACAAATTTAACAGCTGGGTCCCCGCTAGCCAAGTAGTCGACGTATAATTGTCATGGTACGTGCTTGCTGCATTCACATCAAAAGCGGTCATGCAGGAGGAAAGCGGATTTTATGTTACGCTCCCTAGCAACGCGTCTATGGATGTTTTCCCGCACAATTCCATATCAAGCTACACCACCAAGCTGGCCAAACCAATTGATCTAAACGGTAAATGGGGAGGTGGGCTTGGCCGAGATCCATTATCCGCATACATGGGACACGCTAGCAGAAGAAGACGGCATGTTTCACGCGGCGGCATTTTTAACGGAGCAACACAAGCCAAATTCTGGTTATTACAGGAATATTGGAGATCTAAAGCTAAAGGCTGGTTATTACAGGAATATTGAAAACCTAACACTAGAACTCCCAGAGAGGGGTCATTTGACCCTATCCACCTAGCTCTCCCAGAGAGGGGCCATTTGGCCCGGTTGGTTTTAACTAATATCCCTAATCACGTGTGAACGGTTGCCTTTGTTCTGTAAATGTGGCAATTACTTGCTAGTAATCAACAATTACATGTAAGGCATTTAGCAGACACTCTTATCCAGAGTGACGTACAAGGTGCTACTGATTTTACAATCAGGGATCCCAGTCATCTAGGAGCAATATGTAAGGGGCCATACCAAGGGTACAATTGGTGTAGAGAAAATTGATTCAAATATCGAAGTTAAAAGCATTTATTTTCTTAAACAAAAACATACAACATAACTGCTACCACTAATATACATTTACATGAATGTGCGAGATCTGGTGTTTGTGTATGTGTGTCTGTGGGAGTAACCAGTATTTCAGCCGCTCATTGATGTGCTCTAGCACATATCTGGCACTGCCGTCTCCTTTCTACATTTTCCACAGGTGTACTTGTCGCAGTCTACACAGCGCAAGGTTGCATTATTTTTTTGCACTGGACGGTCACCTGACACTTAGCCCTTTTTCCTGGGTGTGGTGTGGCAGGTTGTTGCAAAAGCGGCTGTTCCTTTTCCACCATCCTTTCTTGCATGAACCGCTTAGCAAGCTCAGTTGCAAGGTGCGCCAGGAAGTCCACCCTTCTCTCCTTCACTCCGGTGCATGCCTGATAAAGCACGTGAGCGTTCATTGC
>JABFEA020000035.1:329256-375959 GCA_019775915.2 Cyphomyrus plagiostoma | reverse complement strand
CAGACAGACAGACAAGCAGGGAGTCAGACAGACAGACAGACAAGCAGGGAGTCAGACAGACAGACAGACAAGCAGGGAGTCAGACAGACAGACAAGCAGGAAGTCAGACAGACAGACAGACAAGCAGGGAGTCAGACAGACAGACAGACAGACAGACAAGCAGGCAGATAGACACATAGAATGACAGACCAGGAATGCTACAAAAAAACGTGTCTAATGAAATTTGTCTCTAGCCCCATGGTTTCTGGTTTTCATTCCAGTGTGTTTCCCAGACTTTATTACCAATAGTTGGCTTAACAATTAGCAATAGCCATAATTCCTGCTAATGAATTGCCCTCTAAATTGCAGCTCTGAATCACATTTTCCAAGATCTACAGAAAAATTCCCATCATGCAGAGCACTGTATCGTTACACTATGTAAATCACACTAATTAAGGCAATAAGAGATGGCGTGCACTCCTGTCAAAAGACATCTTGCATTGCTGCTTACCAACTGGGCAAAGCAAGGAAGTTTTAAACTTACCGCTGACACTCAGGTTGTCAGTTACTGACTCCTTCCCCAGGCCTTTCTCGTCTGCCGTATCCGTGCTGATGGTTGCATTTTTACTGACGCTGCCCTTGGTTCCGTCTTTATCTTTATGGCCAGTGCTGGTTGGGATTTTATCTTTGCCTTTGTCTAACCCTTTCTCTTTGTCATGCTCTTTGTTTTGTTCTTTATCTACCTCTTTCACTGGAAAAAAAAACAAGTACAAAACCCTGTGATGTACTGATTGCAAAAGGGTTATTAAAGAGCACATTCTGTGCATCAGTTAATGTTTATCAGAACTGATATTGAAATGCATACATATTACATATGTATATCAAATATATAACACCTTCTGATTTCCTACAAAACCTTATAGCCATGCATCTAATGAAATTTAACAACACAAAATGAGGCCAAAGCCTCTGTCACCCTCTAGTGGTGGCGCCAGACGCATACGCTAATTGGTGTCAGGTGCGCACACTTGTGAAACTAATTATCATTACTGGTAGCTGGTAAGTTGTGATTTCCCAGCAGTAAATCTGTAAATAAGCATGTTGTTGTATTTAAGATGTGCTGGGCCAGTGTTTGTGAGCTGCTCCTGTTTACACACTGGCCTGATTGGTTGGTTGCAATGAAATATTTTTGATGTCTGGAAATGCATTTTATCATTATCAGTGAGCAGGAAGCTTAGATAGACTGGCTCCCCCTTCCTAGAGTGTTGGAGTGCTCCAGGACCTTTGTCCATGTCTGCCCCAGCCCCAAGGTTAATACCTTTAACAACTCAACATAGTTGGTGAAAAAAACATGAAAACCTACAACAAATGGTAAAGTACAGCTGAAATATTTTAAGCCAAATAGCAAACAAATATTATTAAAACTGATGCAAAATTGTCTTCCATAAAGAGACAAATACATAAAAAAAACTGAACAAAATCCATTAGTCACCATAAAAATGATCAGGTAAAAAAGTGAACTGAAAGGTTGATAAAAAAAAAATCAGGGCAGAGATAAAAATGGCAACTACAAATGGAGAATGTCTTGTGCTGTCTCAGCCTGTTACAGGTACTCCTTGTAAGCAGTGGGGGCGGGGTTTCCACAGGAAGTGGCAGATGATGACCAAGCAGCATGTCTATGTATGCATGGACTCACCTTTGACACAAAGCGGTGCCAGTCCACTCCAGGTGCTGTTAGGAAGGCAGGAGCTCTGCGACTGTCCCTTTAGCATGTAGGGCGAGTGGCATAGGTACTGCACGGCGATCAGTACATCCTCTGGGCCGTACACTAGGAAGTAGTCCCCATTGGCAGGCTTCTCAGGGGTGGGGCAGCTCTTTTTCTCCATGAGCACTGACAAAGCAAGGGGGGGAGGGAGCTTTCAGTACGATGTCAGACAACATTCTCATGACTCTCCTTTGCTGACTCCTATTGAACATTTTGCAGTACTGGAATGTCAGTGTGCCCATTTGCACCACCAGACCTCCTCACATCGCAGACACTGCGGATTCTGTTCACCCAATCAAGGACTGTTGCTATTTATGAGGGTCCTATCCACTCCAGGATGTGAAGCCCAGCAAGAAAACAGCAGGTGGACATAAGGCCTTCACACTGCCTCGCTGGCCTCTTACCGCATTTGGGAGCAGGGGCGCTCCAGGTGCCGTCCAGGCGGCAGGTGGCGGTGTAGGTGCCCTGCAGCATGAATCCGGGGTTGCAGCGAAAGGTGACACGTGCCCCGAAGTATAGGCGAAGACCCTCCATTGTTCCATGGGCTGGTGTGGGGGGCTTGCTGCACAGCACAACTGCACAGTTACAAAACCCAGACAGGCTCAGTATACCATAGGTGGGCCACGCTGTGGTCACACAAACCCAGACTAGCTGACTATACTATGGGGGCTACGTTACAGTTACACAAATCCAGACGGGTTCATTACACAGGGACATGTCCACCACACAGGGACAGAGTGCCATGAAACACCACGCAAACACCGACAGGCTGCTTATACTACAAATGGACAGAGTGCACTGAAACATCACACAGACGCTTTCAGGTTCATTACACTACAGAGGGGTAGTGTGCAATGAAACATCACGCAAATGCCGACAGGTTCATTAAACTACAGAGGGGCAGGGTGCAATGACACACCATACAAACACAGACAGGTTCATTACACTACAGAGGGGCAGGGTGAAATGGAACATCACGCAAACACCGATAGGTTCATTACACTACAGAGGGGCAGGGTGCAATTACACACCACACAAACACAGACAGGTTCATTACACTACAGAGGGGCAGGGTGCAATGACACACCACACAAACACAGACAGGTTCATTACACTACAGAGGGGCAGGGTGAAATGGAACATCACGCAAACACCGACAGGTTCATTAAACTACAGAGGGGCAGGGTGCAATGACACACCACACAAACACAGACAGGTTCATTACACTACAGAGGGGCAGGGTGCAATGACACACCATACAAACACAGACAGGTTCATTACACTACAGAGGGGCAGGGTGCAATTACACACCACACAAACACAGACAGGTTCATTACACTACAGAGGGGCAGGGTGAAATGGAACATCACGCAAACACCGACAGGTTCATTACACTACACAGGGGCGGAATGCAATGAAACCTCACAGATACACGAACAGAGGAGCAGGATGCACTGAAACATTACACCAGTACTAACATGCACCATGCAGGGGGGGCTTCTTTGTCTAAAGATCCCCTAATATACATAAATCATCATTTCACCTCTACCTCACCTTCAGGTCCTGAACCTGCTGTATCTTCTAATAGTTAACCGTAAAGTTGAGCTAGCATGACTTTTGCCGTCTCCTCAGCACAGACAGTTCAAATACAGCTCGCATATCTTCTCGCCAGTTAACTCCCTGAATCACCGGATCCCATAAATGAGCCACTGAACCTGGCAGCTTCAGTCAGAACCAAAACCCCGGTTTGCAAAAAAAAAAAAAAAAACATGTCAAATGGGGCATTTTACATTTTTAATAAACCCCAGGAGAGTTGGAACTGGAGAGGACAAGCTTTGTTAGTCTGTTGGGCTCATTAGGAAGCATCTCAACCACTGGGGGAAACTGGACACAGGACTGTTTTAACACTTTGCTGGGGCAGAGGAACAGTCAGTCAGCATTATAAATCCTATTTAACAGAGTTACATTTTCCACTTTAATGAATGTCTTTTATGATGTGTCTGCCTTGAGTCTGGAGTCAGTGAATGAATGGAAGATGAGTTAAGGTTGTCATAGTTAGCATTAGCATTTTTCCATAGGAATGAATGAGCGGTCCCCATACAGATATGCTTAGCCGACATGTGTGTGTGTGTGTGTGTTTTGACCAAATGTCCCTTTGATGTGCTAAGAATCTGTTATTTTGACGTTGGGGGGACCATTTTTTCTGTCCCTACAAGGGGAAATAAAATTTCATAAAAATCTGCAACTACAATAAAATAACTTAAAAAAAAAAAAGAGGTGTCCATTGTTTGGTTACTTATGGTTAAGGTTACGGCAGGGGTTATGGTTGTCATAGTTGGAATTAGGGTTTTATCCACAGAAATGAATGGATGGTCCCCACAGGGGTATGAATACAAGTCTCTGTGTGTCTGTGTGTGTGCATTTACCATATCATGAAGACCAAATATCTCCACAATGTGCTAAAACCTGTTATTTTTTTTTTAGCTTGTGGGGACATTTTTCAGGTCCCCAGAGAATAAACCTCAATATTCAAAAATGTTAAAAACATTTTGTTTCGTTACTTATGGTTAAGATTAACTTATGGTTAAACACTAAAATGTGTTTACAGACATTTCAGAGCTATATTTTAATATGTATGTGACTGTTATTATCACTGCACTGGAAAAAAAAATATACACATACATCTGGAACAGAACTACCCATCATACCAACAAAGTTATATTTCAAATATGCAATGCGTTAATAGGTTCCAGATGTTGACACAGTCTATTGGATTACATAAGATTCTCTAGGGCATGAATATAAAATTCCAGAAAAACAAATAATCAAGCAAAGTCAAATTTAACAACATTTCGAACTCAGGCAAAATGTGTTATGTAAATCCAAAATATTTACAGGGACATGCATTTAACTAGCACAGAGCTGAATATTAAACTGATATTTCCTTATGAACAAGTTTTAAATTAATTTGTGTTATTTTTTGAAGCATGGGATTAATTCCATTGAATTCGTTTCAAAGAGAGTTTCCTGAAAGGCCGGAAAATGAGTCAGGCCCTAATGAAGCCCAGAATTTAGCACCACGCTTTGCTTTCAGAATTCCTGTCATTATCATCCAAGTACGTAAACGGACAGCTCTGTTTCCTTTTAACTGTAGGGTTACTCATTTGTCTTAAGCAGGCATATTAGAAGACGCATGCCAAACAGCAGGAGCATCATGTTTTGCCAAACCCAAGGCCAAATCAGAGGTTCAGGCAGCTCTAGGTCCAGGAATAGCACTGAAAAAGGCTCCCATTATGGAGTTCCTACTGGTGTCTAATCTGTGTACTAGTGCTGGAATGTTAATTAAGGAAAAATAATCATTGGACTGATTCTATGCAGTAATAGGAAATTTTAAAGGGCTCTCATTAGCTTTTAACAGTGCACTGGAAATAGAATTTTAAGAGATTTCAGACTCTGCAGAACATTAAATAATCTTTCAAATGCTGCTTTCAAGGAAAATATCTTGCCTGAAAAGAGGCCATTAAAGACCCAAAACAAAGTAGCCATCTAGTCTATAAGAAACACCCCCTGGCTTTTCTGAGTCCCCCCTGGCGCCCAACCCTGGGGTGTTCCCTGCCTTGTCCCCATGGCCCACGGGATTGGCTCTGGACCCCCCATGACCCCGAATAGGACAAGCAGTTTCAGGAAATGCATGCATGGATGGATGGATGGATGTGACATTACAGTTCAGATGATTCTAAGTAGATGTTCTAACCTTTTTTAAACCATAACTCACATAGATGTAGATATGATGAAAGTAGAGTAAAAATTTCACTGTGCGGCTCCATTATGAGCTACAAATTTGTATTAGGAAGGTTGTTGTGGTACGTTCTCCTTGGGAAAAATAGATCAGCGAACCAGGGTCTTACTGAGCTACCATTTCACAGGAGCAAAGGGCATGTGCTTGGAATCAAATTTAAAAGAGAGAAAAAGTGTGTCTGAAAGTATAGACTGTGCAAAAATGACAATACACAGGTATTCAGGACTTAATCTGGAAAGGGTTAGCTGTGGCTTTTATACAGCCACATTTTTAAGGGGAAGACTTCCTGGGACTTGACCTAGCGACCTTCTTGACCTAGCGACCTTCTGTTGAGTGCCCCATGTGTGTCAGCTGCCAGCGGGCGCGATCCCGGGCCTTCGGCTGCCTGTGTATGTCAGGTCACATGACTTTCCCTAAACAGAAATGCTTCACTGCTGGATAAGAGCAGAAGCAGAGTGCTGCAGTCCAGCATCCTTTCACCCTTATAAACCTGCCAACTAGTGTTACAGTTTCCCTGCGGAATAGATACATTAGCTTTAGTGTGCTTTCCAAATTAGACTTTTAATAATCCAAGTTGAGCCTATTTGGAAAAGCGCAGATAAATAGAATAATCATGCCCTCCAATTAGACTCACTAAGATTAACTACTTAGAGCAACTAAACTCACCTGAATTCTGTTGAGACTTAGATGATGCATATAAGTAGCATGCATGACACCGTCTGACCACAAAAAGTGAGCTAATCTCATTATCCAACTGACTTTCTTGAAAACATTAAGATAGATCTGCTTTTAAATGAGGGGAAAAAAAGAGACTACCTTTATAAGAAACTCCTGGCTTCCATTGACACGGTTTGTGAGTTACTTATTGGTCATTTCTCTGGAGATGGGAGTGGGGTGTAATTAAGTACAGTTGAAGTGGGTCCAAGCCTTTCATTTCAGGCACATGCAGGCCAGTCCAGGACAGCTGACGAGGCAGGACCCAGACGGAGCACGCCAAGGGCACGGCGTCACACGCAGCTGCTGTGGAAACTATTCGCACTCAGATCGGCCGCGACGTCCCGGCACAGACGTGGCAGGTGCGGCTTACCATTCTCGCAATGCTGGCCCGTGTAGCCGGCCAGGCACGCACACTGGTACGAGCCCAACGAGTCCAGCACGCAGGTTCCGTCGTGGCGGCAGGGGGAGGAGCTGCACGCTGCAGATGACAGAATGGCAAATGAAGAGAGAGGGAAAACGGTTAAGAAAGGGAAGGTGGAGCAAGATGTGCCTCGGGAGTAGGGAGCTGGTCCATGGGGCCCTGGGGATGGAGTGTTGGGGTTCAACAGCTCAAAGTTATTTAAAGGGCTTTGTTCTTAGACTGCACGGTCAAGGGCCCCAGCAGATGTCTGGCAAGGGCCCGAGATGGCGAGAAAGGAAATCCCATGATTCCCGGGAGCACGCCAATTGGTTCTGGAGAAGGGCCAGGAAAATGCCCCCACACCCCCACCGCTTACCCGAGCTCTCCTGGAATGTGGCGAAGAAGCCGTCAAAATTCTTATAGCCGTCCGAGACGAAGAGGATGTGCAACGAGTTTCCGGAGCTGAGGATGGGCGGCGGCCGCTCGTTCCCGCAGAACCGGCCGATGACGCGGGAGCTCAGGCCATCACCGTCTCGCACCTCGATGTAGTCATAGCGGCAGCTGTAGTCGAATTCCAGACTGATCATCCGGAAGCTACAAAAAAGGAGCCGCGATTGGATACTGAAGCAATCATGACGTTATCTCTGCAGAAGCTAGAATGCTCCAAAACCAGTAGCCCCAGGATGCTAATTTTCCAGCTGGGAAGTTTTCTGGGGGCGGGGGATTGGGGCACGCTCCCTAAGGCCCTGCCACCTGGCTGTTGTTTGATGCCTCTAGACGACTGATGAATCCCCAAATCAGGCCTACGTATTACCCTGACGTCATTCTTCACAAAGTCCCTTTGTTCCACAGAGGTGTGAATAGTGCAAGTAATTTCCTCCTGTTGGTGAAACTATGAAAATGAAAGTCATGATATAATAAATAAGCCACGTTTATTCTCTGCAAACCGACCTTTATATTATTTTTTAGGCTGTTAAAAGGATCAGTGCGAGAAGAGAGTTATTAAAACTGGCAAAAGCTCTAAGTTGACATCATACTGGTTTCCACTGAAGGCAATTAGAAGTAACAAGTCTGGGAGTCTTACAGTCCCAAGCTATTAGGATGACCGAATGTTAAATATTTTCTGCAGTTGTAAGTAACACTTAAAAATAAGCAGATGTTGCTTTTTGAATTTAATAAGGAAACACCCTACATGCCTACAATAAAAAACATTATCATCTATAGTACTAGCTATAAAAAAAATGAACGCCTATATTTTGTTGCTTAAAATAGCTCCGTTTAGAATATGCTTTACATCCAGATGGCAGTCATTAGACAGTTAATGCTGGTGTGGTGAGTTTGTTCACTTATTGCCCTTTATCCATGCAATTTTCCAGAATAACTGCCCTTGCTACATATTCAGCATCTGAATTTGTGGATACCTTTTCCAACATAAATTGGCTATTGACTTAAAACATTTGTCATTTTGCAAAGTTTCCAAAATGTAATCTACACGGCCAGATAATATTATTCTAAGATGATATTTACTGATCCAGTTATTTAACCCTATGATGGAGTATAGACTCCAGTTTCATTAGTTCATTACTCAGGAATAAATAAAAGTTGTTGTTTTCTTCTAAAAACACAATATTTTCACTTGAGGTTATAGTCGGACATGTGAAAAATTAACCATGCACCTGTAACAAATGTTTACTATTTTCTATTTTAGTAAATTTCCCATTCTAACAACTATTATTACTATATTATACACGTTAGATTACATTCCACAAAATGATATTTTAAACAATGTCTGAGTTTAATATACTTTAAGATAATCCAATTTGCTCATTAAATACATAAACATTCAAACAGTGTAAACTTTCGCTAACAGGACAGAATTACAAGTGTTCCCAGCTGTTATGCGTCACTGAGAAATGAGTCCAAACACAAGCAAACTCTTAAATCAAAATCGGAAGCTTTTATCAAGCTTAATCTGAGACTGATAACTTTGGTTCAACATGCAGTAACATATGCAGCAGATCCCAGAAGAATTTCAGTAGCAATAACAGTAAATATTTCTCTGAAATAAAACTGTCTTCCAGCCCCAAAGAGAACTTGCATGGGAGGTGCAGTTTTCCATATAGGTACAAAAAAGTTTCAGAAATAATGCACATCTCTGTACCTAAATCATACCTTGTGATATTGGTGGTGGTACTGCCTTGTGGTATACTCTACATACCCCCGCAACCCTAACTAGAATAAATAACTGGAAAATGGATGGATGGATTCGTACAACATGCTGCCAAAACCTTTGATTTGAAAAGAAAGTCTAAAATACCTAATCAAAACAGCGGACCGTGTCCCGCCTAAGCGATTCATTTTACTTACGCACTCAAATGTTTTCGTATTATAAAGGATACGTTTATTGTGTCAAGCACAAGAAAGCGCGTTCAGAGCCAAACAGCAGAGGCGCGTGGACTCAACAGCTGGACTGAGGACACCTGAACGTATGGGGCGCTGTTTGTAAAGTTACAACACATTTTTTTACTTGCCACTTTTTCAACATTTAGTGCAATTTTCTGACATTACAAACGGCGCCCCATATGAACGCGCATAAGCTGCCGAGTCGCGCGAATATATATATGGCAGGGCGCACGGCATCACTTCGGCCTGCGGGGGCTACGTTCGCCGGAAACTCAAGCCGACCGAAGAATCCTTAATAAGCGATGACGTTATTCATAAATCATTCTAAAAAAAGCCCCAATTTTTACTTAAAAATATAACATACACATAGACATTTAAGAAAAACCAGAAATTAGAAGCTGGCTGTCTTTCGGTAGCTGGTAGACATTTTCCAACCTCCACGACGGTGGAAAAGCAGCAGGCGTTGTCGGTAAATGTCGGTGTAAAACTTTGTGGAGGTTCAATTACGGTGGGAAGAGCTAAAAGGAACGGCGCGCGGGAGCAGATTACCGGGTGGGCTTCCGCCTGCACGTGCCAGGAGCTATAAATAAGCGACGGCAGTCCATTATTCAGGAGTGCTGACATAAGTCAAAAACGGAGAGTAATTTCATTTATGACCTTCATGCACGTCGTAAAATCTCCTAAGTTCTAAAAAGCCCGGTGGCAGCTGGTGACCTGACATCGCATTTCGACGGTATCAGGGGGCCAAGTTTTACTTTCAAAGCAGACCGCTTCAGGGAGAGCAAATGACTGTGATACCTAAAGCAAGGAATGTTTTGTGCTGGACAGTAATGTTAACAGCAGATATAAGGCCTTTCTGATCTGTTTTAGCTTCAGTAGCAATGATATGTTTTAAAAAACAGTTTTATATAATGACAAACTATGTATTCCTGTGTATATGTGTTTTGCCTGATGGTGAGGGGTTTTGTTAGTGTCACTGAGGAGCAGTGGAGGAGGGTGTCTGGTAGTGACTACCTGAGCTCGATAGTGAAGTCCTTTTCCACCTGCAGCGTCCACTCGCAGCGTGCGTTTGTCGGGTAGCTCTCCAGAACCACGTGACCCTGGGCCTTCCTGATCACTCCTCCGCATCCTGAAGCAGGGAGAGTTGAAGGAGGAAAAAGGGACACATTCAAACACACACGGGTTCAGCTGTTCTCTGTCAGGAGAGAAATTTAAACAGGAAGGGCTGCACTGATGTGAAGTAAAGGGCTTTCCAGCACTCAGCTAACATTTGATCATATCACCCAGATGAACCCGAAGTCTTCTGGAAGCTTTTCTTCCTGAGCTCCATAGTGACTTCCGTGTTCATTGTTAATATCTGAGACACACGAAAAGAAAGGACACAAGATGCTCACTCATGCAGTCGCCTCCGGACCAGCCGGGCCGACACTCAGCACAGTACTTCCCCCTGACAAAGAAGTCGTCCTTGGCCGCCCATGTGCCATTATTACAGCGTTTACAGTTCTCGAAGATGCTGCAACCTGCAGGGGGCGGTAGAGAGAATGAGAGGGGTGGGGAGGAGTCCACAGATGGCAAATGAAAAGCAAAAGAGAGATGAGGATGAGAGTCAGAGATGGTGATAAAGAGGGTGAGAGGATGAAGAAGGGAGGTTATCGCAGAGATGAAATTCTTTCCTGCAACCTGAATGAAATTTTTGATTCATTACTACTTTTTGCCTTCTCCTTTATTTGAATTGTGTTTAACCGTCTTTTCTTCCCCCTCCCCAATTTGCACACGCAAACACAGACTGTCTGCACCCATAAGCTCTGTCATCTGACCTGGGAAAGTCATCAGTTTTACTTTCGAGAAAGGATGGGGAGGAATTCACACTGATTCCAACCTGAAATGGAAATTCTCCCGAAACCAAGAGGGCCCGAAACTAAAGGTGGCCAGGATTTTCACTCAGACTCACGGGACTGAGGCTGCCGGCCCAAGGCCTCACGTCCTCCGCATGTCGGCATGAGTACCATGACCGTTGGGGGCAGGTCTCCATGGAGACAGCAAGTCACTGATTTACGACTTAACCTATCAGGTTTATAAAACAAATTCACAACTTCACACTTGGTTGTGAACATGTGCTGCTTCCCGAAGTGCAGAATCACATGTTTATTATCATTACTTTTTCCTGTAGGTTGTAAAACCAAGTGAAACCAGGAGGTAGAACATGATATACATCACCTGTTATGTCATATATGTAACATACTCCTCACTTAAAGTTGGTCTGTGTGGAGTTTGCATGTTCTCCCTGTGTCTTCTCAGGTTCTCTCCTAAAACCTTGTGGTTATGTGATAATCTTTAAATTGCTCATAGTGTGTAAGTGTGTGCCCTGTCAAGTGTCCCCTGCCCTGTTCCTTATGTAACTATCTTGTACTGGATAAGCAGTCATTAAACATGGACGGATGCATTTACTCTTACAAGGCAGGATGACAGGAGAGGGCACCCTTACCTGGATGGATGATGCAGGGGTCGCACTCATTGACAGCATTCCGACAGCAGGGCACTGCATAGCCCACCGGCGACCCCTGGGTGGGGCACTTGCAGCGAATGAGGTCATACTCGCAGCATCCTTGGCACATGATGCTCCATTCAGAGCCGGGGCAGGTGTCGTACCAAAATCTGTAGTCTGACAGACAGAGGTGCCATTCATCAGAAGTGGGCGACTGACAGCGTTGCCCGTTAGAAGGCTCCAGCCTGCAGGTGTTAACTACAAAATATCTCAGGGTCTGGAGAACGTGGAGGAGTAAAGCCAGCAGGATTGGTGTAACCTTGGGATCCCCAGTATTTGTCCTTGTGGATTTCAGCTGAGCTCCCTCTTAATAACTGTGTTTGTTTCTTTGCAGTAATTTATTTGCAAATCAGGCCACCCATTTCCAAGAAATTCAGCTTTAATTGTTGTTTTCCTATTGAGTAATGTTTGCAAGCTGATGGCACACATCACATCAAGCTCTGGAAGGTCGTTGACCTGTTCCTGTTCCTGCCGCTGAGCAGTATGGGGGGGGGGGGGGAGTTGACCCCCGCTTAACGTCTGTGTTTATCCCAGCCTCCTCATGTCTGAGGAGCTCACTGGAAAAACAGCCAGAGGGTGGGGGCAGGCGAGGTGGTCAACGAGTTCTAGGAGAGAGTCTTTGTCTCAGTGCCGGCGATTATGTAACTCAAAAGACGAAGACGGGACTACAGCGTAGAAATGGAAAAAAACAAAACAAAACAAAAGCAGTTTCAATCCACTCTGGGTGCCTCCTCTGCTTGGAGAGTTCTGAACATTCCTGTCCACCGCAGGCTTGGTCAGAACTCTGTAGGCTTGGGTCAGTCTCTCCAGAAAAAGTCTCTGGGAACCATTGATTTCTCTTCAACGCATGGCTTGAGGGGTGAGAGGAGGTCAGCCCGCTTCCATCTTCTGCCAAAGGCCTGCACAGTTTGTGGGCCAAATACTTCTTCATTCTTGAGGTTGTTGGTATTTTTCCTTGGTAATCCCATCAGCTGAGTGTTGTGTGTGATGGTAGCCCCCCACCCCGTCTGCCCGCACGCCAGCCTCCATGGTGATTCACAACGGTTGATGTGATTAATGGATGTGTTTCTCTGTGTGGACAACCAGCTGGAGAATGTCATGACATATGTGCAATGAGTATCTGTGATTTTCAGACCATTTTAAGCACTAATGTTGCAATAAAATACACCCTTCTCCTTTATCCAGATATTTGCGATTCCCTCAAGATTTTTTTTTTCAAAAAGGAAAACAATATTTGTTTACTGTGAGGAAAATGCTCCTGATGTAATTGTTAAAGGGCAACAAAAATACATCTTTATATTTTCTTATTTCGAAACATAAAGTTAACAAGAACAGCTTTGGCAAGCTGTGAATTATATCATCAGTTCTGTTTGTTCTGAGATGAGAGTATAAGTAACTGATGATACTTGTACAAACGCCAGATAAAAGTATCTCAAAATTCCCTGTTTTTTGGGTTATGGTTTTCCTTTGAGACACACTATAGGTGGGGGCAAAGTTTGAGGTCGGCTCACACTATCAGCCATTTTATCCTAGCACCCCGGAATGATTAGTCTATTGAGATTCAAACTTGCAACCTTCCAAACCCAGACACAGGCACTTAACCTGCAACCCCCTGCAATTCCTTCATGCTCCACTAGGTGGGCGCTACCCCTCTCGAAAGGTTGAATATCTCTCCCAAGCACCTCTGCCCTGAAGAGCAGAAAAAGTGGCACTGCTCCTCACATCTCTATGCGACAATTTATTCGCCTGGAACTTTGTAACACCTCTGCCAAGTATTCAGAAGTTTAGCTGTCGCCATGGTGGGTGATAATGGGCTGCAGCCTCTTTGCTGCCAATAAAAAACGTTTGGGACTTGTTCTGGATTTTCTGACAGACACTCCTTAAAATCATTTCATGGGGTTCTCTTCCAGACAAACATCAGGAGCCACAAACCTCTCCAGTGCAAGTTAAGTGACAATAAAGTATTGTTTGCTTATTTGGGGGGAAAAAGGGGAGGAAAAAAACACATTTTCTATCCTATAGGCACTGGAATCAATTATATTCATTTACTCGGGGTAAATTGCCAGTGTTTACAATTTCCATAATGCTTTTCTGTGGAAATTAATGCAACAAGCTTCTTTGCAGTTTTGCAATCTACCCCCAAGGCCTGTGTGAATCTAATATGTAAAGTATGGTTGGAAGGACAGCTTCAATCCCCAGTGAGGTTTGCTTGCTGCCACACTGGGCATTAAAGGTATTCACTGGATGATGCATGCAGCAGCTCCAGCTATCTGAGAATCAGCCAGATTCTAAAGAGAAGATTACAGTGTATACCTTTCCTAGCTGATGTAATGGTGCTCTTTCATTGCTGTGTTTATCATCCCCGATAATCCACTTAAACTGTCCAGTGCTTTTAAGATCATTCCCAGGATTTGATGCCGTTAATGCGCTGACTGTGATGTAACATGGCAGGCAGACTAGTGACTTGCACACTGGATAATGTAGCCAAACGCTCGTCGGCTCAGCTGTCTTCTTGGAGGATATTCTGTTACACCACTGAGCATCAGAATTGCTTCCTTGTAGATATGGTGCCAAATATGAATACATTTGTTCCTTCACCGGGGAGGTGGGAAGAGAGGAATTCAGACTCATTCTGGCTGTGTGATAATCTGCGACAGGTTCTTGCCCACGACCCTGATGCATGCAAAAGCAGTATGAAAAGTTAACTAGGGACCAGGGTTGTTTTAATGGATAGGTTTACCTGGACTGAAATCCAGGGTAAAATGGGGCACCCAAATTTTAGACCCCTTGCTCCACACCTTTCGAACCCCCCCAATTGATAGCTTGTACCGTCACCACTGGCCACACCTCCAGGCAACAATTAGGCTAATATACAAAAAGGTGTGTGGGGAGGACGGGCCTCTGATTCTGATGTCACTGTGCCACTAACACCCCCACCCCTGCAATGACGTCCTTCGACTTTTGAGTCTCCTGAATCTCCCGTTCCACCGGAATTCTGAGAAGTCCCTGACTCCCTGGAGCACAAGCAGCTGTGGCGTGAAGCTGGAAGCCAGGCAAGTTGCTTCAAATCAAGATATGAGTTTGGGTTGTGTTTACTAAAAGGTCTCCAAGGGCTATGTGGCACATGACATTGTTTTGGGATTAAGAGGGAGGGGGTGTTTTTTTTTTTTTTAAGAAATGGCCTGATGTGTGTGGGTCCAAGTTTCTTCTTTGTCATTATAGCTTGTAAATCAAAGTCTCGGAGCCACATTATTGCTCACTGAGTATGACTGGAAGCCTCAGCCTCTCTGAAAGTTTCCCCCACCCTCCCAGTTTCTATCCTTTGTATTTACACCGTGCGTAAATAGGGAGTCAGCAGACCCACATAGAATAAAAGCAGGCATCGTTGGCACATGTGTGCCTGTAATTTGAAGGCGCAGAGCCCAAAAAATGGTCTGGACTTTGTTTACTTCTTCTGAGGTAGCTCAGGCTCAGCAAGTGTTTAGTCCTCTGATGTTATGCAGTCATTATAGCTCTTATCTCTTTGGTATTTGGTAGCTCTTATCCAAATAATAAAACACACACACGCACACACACACAGACACATACACACGCACAGTGGAACAGCACTTAAAGGTCAATTTTCGCTGGAAAGGGTTTTACCGTGCTCATCAGGGCTCCTTTTACCAGTAAGAACTGCAAATCTGCACACCGACATTCCTGGCATGCGACGCGCATATACCAAGGTGACTGTGAGAGCAGTAGTAACAAACATGGTTTCCTTCCAGCCCATGCACTTCTCCTAACACGGGTCTTCTGTAGGTTTTGGGGCTTGCCGGCCTTATGTAATTAGTATCTGCTCCAAATTTCCATTCCAGATGTTGAATTTTTGATGGAGGTGACGGAACAGGAAGCGCAGCAGTCCGTGATGGAAACAGTCCGGGTGACAAGGTGGAATCTGATGCCCCCTGGCAGAGCGAACCAGCAAATTCTGCCCAGCATACACAGAGTGCTTATTCGCTCACCAGCCATCCGACTATCCGTACACGTACATTCAGTCTGCCATGCTACAGATTTAGCGCTTATTTTCCTCAGGCATTTTTGCAGCGACCCCCTCATTCTGCCAAAATAAAGCAAAGAGCCACAATCAGATTAGTCACACCTTCTCGCCAAATATCCAAACCCAGATTCAAAGCATCTGCACTTGTACCCTGAGGCTTGGTGCGGGCAGGTCGCTCTCACTGCTCCTGCAGGGTTTATTCAGGGTTCTCCATTGTTGCTTCCATACAGCTGCACTGCACATCATTTTCCTGGTCTGATTTAGGAGCCGGCACATCTGATTCAGATCACGTTACATGACATGACTTTGTCTCATTTACATGCCAGGCAGCTCATTTATTTTTTTGCACAAAGCGAATCATGTGCCTTACCACTTTTACTGTTTGTACTGCTAGATAGCTCTCAAACGTAACAATAGTGGCTTTCAGACTGGCAACCTTCTGGCCGCCAAGTTTAGGACCCCTCCTAATCACCACATTATAGATATGTACCATTTCCAGGTGCATTTGAAGACAAATGCATCACAGCAGCACCACAAGTCTGTCCCATTTCTAAGTCTCCTTCAAATGCGACCTTGAAACAAGTCCTTCTATACGTGAACGTGAAGGATCCACCCAATGGTGTGAAAATTTTTAGAAGAATGCAATTGACAAAGGCTATGACCACCGCGTCCTTTGAAATATGCAGCCCCTGAATTGGAACACAGCTTATCTCTTACTTGTAATAACTACTAGTGACTGACTCTGTTCAAGTTGCCCAAGACAAGTGACAGCCTCAAGTCGATGCTGTGTTTTCGTTCAACTTTCTGGCCTCTTTACCCCTGACGGTCTGATCAGCGGTGGAAAAGACAGCTCCCGCGGGCATCCTGTGAGGATATACATCCAAAAAAAGGGGGCTCACCCCTAAATAGCTCCCAACACTGAAGCAGCTGCCAAACACCATATGTTCGCAATAAAAAAAAAAATCATGTATCGTGTAGTTCTGTCATCAGCTCAATTCTTTTGTGCATCTATACCTTCTAAAAACAAAAACTAGGTCAAACAGCAGTGTGAAATATGTTATAGAGTGAAACCCCAACCTGAACTTGTATACAAATGCACTAACTGCACAGTTTTCTGAGTGCTGAATGTGTTGTCTCCTTTGTTTGTGGCCTCTGTTTTTCTCACTTCCAAAGACTTACCACAGGTAAAGGGGGGAGCTGTAATACGGCGCACACTAAGAGAAGTTAACCTCTTCTCTGGCAAAAACAGAAGATGCGCGGACAGCTTGTGTGATGGGAAAAACAAGAGTTAGCGGGGGGCATGAGGCAGTTCGAGATCTGGGGAGGATTTTTTTGATATGGCAGGAGGTATTAGGGAAAATGCTGATTAATCATTTTTGCACGCCCCGCTTTCAGATCTCCAGAGGCAATAAGCTTTCCGTTAGATGTACTGTTGACACCTCTGCCTGGAAACAGCCAGATTACATAATCTTTGTGCTGTTGCCCAACTGACTTCATTATGACCTGTTGTGGAAGAAAGCAACGTTTTTCAAAAACGGGAAAGTCTTAGTCATGCCAACCTCGTGTCTCCTACATTTCTTTTTGGTGACGGTGATCCTGCCATACAGCAAAGTCTGCCGTCCTTTTGGGACGTGTATTACAACCATCACTGAGAACATGTGGTTTATGAGAATCCATCACTCTCTACAAGTACTTCCCTGATCTTCTCAACCATTCATGTTTGGGTCGATATTCTGGCTGCAGCACCTGCGTTGGTCAAATTAAATCTAATCTCCTAATGAAAGACGGCTGATTTCTGTTAGTACGGACACCATATAGAAAGCTTTGCAGTCAAATATGTGACTACAAGATGCGGATTCTAAGGCTGCAACCGGCCATTTCACTTCTTGTGTTATGTTATGCTGAGAAATGTCTGACCAGATAGTGGCCCTTTACATCTGTCTAGAACAAAATCACGAGGAAAGCAGGTTGTTACAGAAGCGCAGTTGTTGAATGAACGCAGTGCGTAAATGGCAAAGCCATTGAATGCATGTCAAGGACCCTCGAGATTAAATATACAGCATATACTGTATCCTGGCCTTGAAAAGAATTAAGTGGTTACCTTTTGGCTTTGAGGTTTCAGAGAAGAGCCTTGAGGGCAGATTATAGCTAAAAAAGTAGACTGGAAAACTTCAGACTTCCCAAACTTTCCAGACAGGAGACACCTTGATGTTTCATCTTTCAAAGACAGCAGCACCTAAGGAGCTCTGATGGAGGTTCCTTTCCATCAGTGGAGCAGGAAACTAAGCGGCACAGTGAAGAGGGGAGACACGCCAGGGGGAATCTTTCCGTGCTCTTTAAGGGCAGAGGAATGCTGATGCTGCCCTTCTCAAACAAAGAGCTGGGAGAGACCCACGGAGAAGGAGAGACGGAAAGCCGAGGCGGCTGCTTGGGCTCTTACCGCGTGGCCATGCTGCTCCCCGGGCGACCAAGACCAGGAGGAGGAGGAGATGCCAGAGGGCGCCGCTGCTGGCGCAAGGGGACGCACGTGTCCCCCTGCGGAGAGCGACCAGCTGGCGTCCTGCGGAAAGCATGCTTCAGTCTCGAGCTCTGTTTACTTTCTGAGCTCAGCTGGTTTGACATAACTCTCTCAGTCTCTCCCTCCCTCTCTCTCTCTCTCTCCCTCCCTCCCTTCCTCTCTCTCTCTTTCTCGTTCTCTCTCTCTATCGCTTTCCTGGCCTCAAGTTACAGCCCAGCTTCGCCGGGTGATCTGCACAGGACGGCCTTCCAAAAACAACCCGGCAGTCGTCCGGGGGTGACGTCACTGCTCTTGAATGAAGCCGCACTTAGACAGCAGGCACGCCTCTTAACCTGCCCCCCTGCATGCCCCGCCTCCTTGTCATGGACGCCGGCACCCCACCTTCCCACCCGCCCTAGCCCACCTCAGCCCACGCCCCACGTTCCTGGTGTTGTCGTTAGATCGCGGCATGCTGAGCGGACGCTTTTCCACACAGCTGTTTTGTCGCTTCTGTTTTTTTAGCTCCGAATGCCCCCTTTTTTCCACACAGCCTTTTAGCGCCCCAAACGTCCTTCTCAGCACTTATTAAAAACCCGTCAGCCTCAGCGGAGTGTTTTTTGGTGAAACGGCACCAGCGACAGGCGTGAAAGTGGATTGACAGTCACATGTGAGCTTATCATCTCCTGACTCGTTTGCCGCCACATTCCGCAGCTCCGGTATCACTCATATCGCTGCATCACAGTGCTAATAAAAATAAATATTATTATTCAAACACGGGGTGACACATCAGAACCTGTTACGGCCTGTAATTGGAAAATTGTGCAAATGGTACCACCAGGAAGAAGATGAAATGGATCAAACATCTCCTTCCTATAACAACGAGGTTTCGGGTTTCTGGCCGACAAAACAGACATGGGGGTGTTTCTTTTCCAAAGAACACAGGGAACCCACCCAGCATCACCCTTTGGCGCACTGGCTCTGCTTGCTCAGATGCCTCTCCGTTTACGATGGTGTGCCTCTGGATGTGCAGTTTCATCTGGACATAATGAGACACTGAATCATGATGAATAGCCAAATAGCCCAGAGGATTTCACCCCCTCCTCCCCCAGTGCCTCTACAAGTATCCCCACTTGTTATTTTCAGGAGATACTATGCTGAATTATGTGGCAGTGCTTAGTGGTTACAGAAGCCCCAGAGTAACATTGCTGTACAACAATACACACTTGTATTTAAACAACCACACACTCTGCTTCCCCAGTGGGGCCAATCCAGTCCATAATCTACAGTAGAGGTTCTGTGACCAGTACTGTAAGGTTGCCAACTCTAATGCATCTGGCATGACACTCATGCTTTCAGACTCTCACACCAATACAAGAAATCTTACGGCAAATCTGTGTTTTTCCATTATAAACCTAAAATTAGCTACATCAAAAGCATCGGGGTGGTTTGCAAACCCTACAGATTGTTTACAAGGTGATAAAACTGTTACCTACATGTGGATGTGTGTGCAAGTGTTTGCAGACCTGACCAAAGCTGGCAGCCCTGGTGTTAGGGTGCATTTGCCAAAAGCGGAGTCACTAACTACATTAGCAACTTACATAGTTGGAAACATGCAACTTAATGGATCTGACTATGTTAACAGGCGAGTTTGGGAAATGCATCCCTGTTCTGTAGTCAGTATCACAGCAGGCTGTGGAACTCACACTCTGTTTGCATCTGAAAAAAGTGGAAATGGCTAAAGTTATGGAATTGTTAAGTGATTTGCCAGTAAAGCACCCCAAACGCGCCCCCACCCTGGGCATTGTACTGGTCTGTGAAATTTTTGTTACAACTTAGACTGATCTACAGACATCAAAAAGCTGACACTCCCACTCCATAGTCCCAGAATGTCACCCCCGGCTTGAACTTTCTATCTACTTGTGACAAGCCCAGCCCACCGAGCACCGAGATGCTCCTGACAGACAGATAACCTGCCTGTGGCTGCCGAGACCGGCACCAGACTCCTCTCTGGGACCAGAAAACATACCGGTTTGGCATGCAGTGCTTTGAAGGAAGGAACAGCAGTGTTCACGATTTCTAACAGTCCTTAAGAAGCTTGGAGCTTAGCAGCCAAATTAGCAGGCCAGAGACTCAGAGTCTGAGTATTTGGACTTGCGTGGATGTGTGGATTATGATAACACTGCTGTACTTTACAATAAAACCACATTATGATGTTAACAAAGGAAAAGAAGTCCAACAAGGACAGCTGCCCCACTCCACCCTCTGACCAAAGGTGACCATGGATGTTCACACTGAGAAATACAATGTAATCTTTCAATTGTAAGTGAATCGTTCTGAGTGTATTTTTGACCAATAAGCTACACACAGCAGCAACAGTGCAGCCCAAGTGATGTTTAGGAGAAAATATGCATTTCTGATACAGTCATGGTCTTGTTACTGGTTTTACAGGGACCTGTATCATAAATCAGAATTTGTTGCTTAGCTGGATAACATGTGAAATTTGAGGTAGTCTGGGATAAATGTAAATTATCAAAGATAATGTCCATTTCAATTGGGGTACCTTAAATTCAAGAAGTTATCCAGCCAAAGAAGAAAGGTACCTTTGTGAAACAGGCTTAGCTGTCAATCCATTCATCACCATGGTCGAGGTCACATGACTTTCTACCTGGTAGAAAGCAGGAAGTGATTTAAAGGATTACGATGGGGTGCTTGTAATCCAGGGTTTTCCTGGCCACAGGGAGGCGCCACCTGCATCATGGACACAAAAGCTCACATCTGTTTTAAGGCAGGGTTGGAGCAGCTCTTTTCCAGTTCTGTGTATATAAGGTTTTTTGTACCTCCTCTGCCACTGTATGTTGACTCGACTATCCTGGTGGAAAGAAATTTGCTTAAATCTGTTTCCTCCTCTTTCACTTATGACCAATGGAAAAACTGGTCAGAGCACCCCCTCCCCCTACCCGACCCCAGTGGAGGTGACCTAGTCACAGGGGGAATAGTTAGTGTTTATTGTCATTTGGGTTGCCATTGTTGTTTTTGCTTTTGACTGGGCAAAACCAAATTCCAGCTGAGTGGGGGGGAGTGGTTGGTCTCCATGAACTTGACAGCTAGTCTGACACATGCGGCACATTGCCGCTGCACTAAGGGGTCTGGATCTAATGTACTTTTTATGTGTAACTGCAGAAGTATTTGCAACATTACAAATCTAGCCCTAAATGAAGCTTTGTCCCTCCACCCAAGCAATGAAGACAAAATCCAGGTCTCAGGCTGCATCTCAGTCCTCAGGAAGAAAACAACACTCCTGCTTAACATACGTGATGCATAGCTGGACTCCAAATAATTAATTAATCATTTACGTGTCCCAGCTAAAGCTGTCATCCACACATTGCTTCAGATAACTGTTTATTTTTCCAAAGCTTGGGGTATAATTACTCCCCCCTCCCCTCCCTCCCCAGGAGTGATTTGGTTGCGATTTGTTTTTGTTTATGACTGTGCTGTCAAATGAGTTTTACAGCAGGAGAAAGAACCCCGGTGAGGATGTTGGTACACATTACACCCATCTGCTGAGCTCTCCATAGCAACACTGAAGGAACAAGGTGTTTAGAGCCAACAATGGTCCAAAGACCTTTGCATGGACGTCCTGTACATTCCTCAGGAATGATGACATTCTGCATGCCCTTCCAGAAGTGGGATATTGTTACAATTATGTCTGTGTGTGGCAGGGTGGGGGGTGATTTCATGGATGTCAAAGGAGGAGATGGTCTAGTCATTCTCCCCATGTTCCTGGCCGCACAGCCACCACGTCTATCGCTGCTGCTCTGGACATGGCAGGGTAGTTCAGCGCTATTTTCCACTCGGTTTTATTTTGATCTCGGTCAAAACCCGGGAGTCAGTGCATGTTTCCGGAGGGTTCCGATGGAGAGCCGCCAGCCAGGGATGATGCTGGCAGACGTTTATTTTGCTTCACCAAGGCTACCGACTTCCTGTTGTATGTGTTTTTTCTTTCTTTCTATTCCTCCTTTCTTCATTTCCAGTCACCATTTCCAGTAGAAAGGGAGCCTGTTCCATTGTTTGGGGAATTCTCAAAGAGGAATAACGTGTGTGGGTTTGTGTGCATTTACTGAATTGGGGGGATGGGAGTCAATCCTGCCAACACTTCCTCCTCCAGAAAAGCTGACTGTCTGCTGTAACTTCCTGCTGGCCTATTAATAGAAGCCGCAGGCTTTTACTACTGAAATGATCGGACTGTCATCATTTTCTCCTATTAAGTTTCCATCTCAGGCTGGGCCATACATTCTGTGTGTACAGTAGATCTATGTTTGTTGAAGAAATCTCCTAGGTAATCCCTGTATTGTGGCTGAATGACTCCAACTGGTGTCATTGAAATTGCTGGCATTCGTGCTGGAGGTGATCCAGGCAATTGTTACCACGCAGGAGAAGAACAAAGGACACAGAGGGACCCTTGTTCACCTTCTGCCCTATCGGAGTGACAAGCACTGTCGCTGAAGTTCAGGGGATGCTTAGCCATCACCCAGAAACAGGACAAGCATTTATAGTCTATGTGAAGGCAGGGACGGCCCTTCCTGATAGGGCTGGTGGAAGGAAGGGTGGAAGGCCTTGAGGAGGTGAAATGCGAGGAGCAGAAAATCTCCAGCCCCGGTTCTCGCTTGGACGGAGCTCCTCTCGCCAAATGTGACAGCGGTAACGCACGCTCATGCGTGATAATTGCACACCTCCACCACTTTTAATCTCTCGGGACAGGGGGACGTACGAGCCCCAGCAGTGCAAAATCCTCAGCGTGGGACAGAGCAGAAAGGAAAACCTTGGTAAAGCGTCATGTAGCCTGACAGATATGCAAATCTCTCCCACAGGGGAGGCCACACGTTCTTAAAGACACACAGACCACTGGCCCTTAACAGGATTACAAGCACGCGGACTCCTCAGTGCTACACACTATCCATGCGTGGATTTCTAAAGCATAAATCAGGGGGGTATGAACATTTTGTGGGCATTGGTGGCATGGGTGTTTTGTGGCATAAAAATAGAGTTTGAGTCTGTATTTAGGGAATAACTATGGTCAGCTTGGTAAAAGTCATTGAGAATGAACTGTGGTGGCCCTTTTCCATGAACTCAAACTATGGTTACTAGAGGTTTTTGGAAAAGTTTTAAATACAGCACATTGCCAATGGTAATTCTTTTATTTTTTCCATTACATTTCAGTGTGAAGGATGGAATGCCTGGTGCTGCAGAGACATTTTAGATCTTCTGGCGTCTTGCGATGTCAGACGCACGTGACCTACTGCGGACATGTTGCACTTGGGAACAGAGCTGATCAGATTTACTGAACATCAGCAACCAGCCTGAATAGAGGCAAAATTACAGACTGTGACAGTCATAGGCAGAAAAGAGTGGGCCAGCTTATTTATTTTTTGCACAGCTTTACAAAGTAATTTATCTATCTGTCTATGTTGAGCACTGGGGAAATGAAGGGTGTCCAGCCAAAAAAGAAAAATGGAGAGATACTACTGTGAGTGCAGAAACATGTGGGTGTTGACATATGCCGGTCTGCGTGGGGGAAATTAATATATCAAGTCATAGGTATACAAAGGCTGATGATAATATCTGGATGCAGATGAATGGGCATGCCTGTTCTGAAAGTCTGGGCGGAGTTACTGTTTATGTTGAGTTACAGACAGATCCTGAGCTGGTGTGAAGATTAGAATATTATTGGCCAAAGGAGGAGCTAGAGACGAGTGATCTACAATGGAGATTCCCTTTTTTGGGATTATTTCTTATTTGCAAAAATGTCATTGCTGAGTGTTTCAGTGACTTTGCCATGCATGTACAATTTGTTTTAGAGGCACAGGAATTGTGAAGCGTGTTTGAGGTATGTAGTCCTGCAAGTTGCATAGGAGCCACATGACCGCATATCTAGACGAGTTTGTTTTCTGAAATGCAGTATTCACAAAATACCTGCAGCATTTACAATATGTTTTTAATCTACTTTTATCTATTTCAGACTGGATCTATTTCAGACTATCTGGAAACAGAGCCAGCTCTGGCTTATTGGCGGACTGCACAGGTTATTTGGAGGCTCAAGGCATCTGCCTCTTTTTCCTGGAGCTAGAGTCAGCCCAGTCTCGAAAGCTGTAATGGTGACATCTTATGAGCACTAAACTGTGCTCCCCTCGTGTGGTAAAAATGTGTACTGCAAAATCACCAGCAGCATTTTAAACAATGCTCAAGATAGACGAAGTACAATCTGTTATTTAAAGGCAACAGTTTTTTAAGAACTGGAGAAAAAAAAAACTTTTGTACAAATGCATTAATTTCTCTTAAATAAAAAGAACAGTGTACAAGGTCACAGTTTTTATGGATTTGTATTTGCTCAGATGAACTGAACTGTTAACCTTCATCTCCTAACCTAATCACACTCTCTTTGCCATTGCCATTCTGAAAAGTTCCAAGTGTCACCTTGGACCTTGGAAAAAAACAATGGTGGTCGTAGCTTATGGCCCTGACCTTTGTTTGCTTTCCAGAGGCTCACTTAAACATCTCAGCAGTGAAATAACAGCAAATGGTGAGTTTCTGTATAGCTAGTTTTGAGCAGCCTGGCACTGGTTAGTATTATGCAAAAATTACATAGCCCACACAAAAAATGACCCCTTGAATTTGAAGTTTGTAATTCATGTCATATATTACAATAATAACTATAAAATATTCTAAATATTACAATATGTTATAAAATTCCATGTAGGGTGTACACCAGATTTGTGCCCCGCTGCTAGGCATGGGGTCTGTGCCCCACAACCTTTTACTCGATAAACAGTTAGAATATGGATGTATGTTACATAAAATAATTTCTCTTACTGTGTCAGTTTCATTTAAATGAGACTGGAGGTAAAGGTGTCAATTGCATTGCCTAGAACAATGAAAATGAGGCTTTTTCAGCATTTACACCCTTAAATCTGCCAAAGAGGACTGAGATTAGCTTGTCATTCTCACCACATTATTAGCTGTACGGCATCAACTGGATGGAGCTGGTTTGTAACAAAATATATATGTATTTATAAAGCAGATAAATTTAAAGCACATTAAATTCCTCTCTATGATGTGGGTAGTTATGTATAATGACATATGCAGAACTACACGTCCATCCATGCATACTGCGCAGTGCTGCTGGACTGTCCCCAGGCACCACAAAGCTGCAGTATAACCTGGAGGGGTTTCCTGCCCATTGCAGGACACACCCACACTGTGGGCAATTTAAAGATGCCAGATAGCCCATTACATTGTAGCAGATGCTTTTACGACCAGCCAAGCTCAAAAGCAAAGGTAGGCATTCTTATCCAGAAATGGCCGCTGTGTATGCGGGTTTTCGCTGCAACTCCCTAATCAGATTACTAATTAGAGGACTGATTGGCTGAAGAGTCCTCACAGCTGGGTTTGATCAGCTGACCTAAAGGTTATCCCAAAAACCTGCATAGACACTGACCCTTTGCGAATAATATTGCCCACCCCTACTCTGGAGCAGTTAAGGAGTTTGCTCAAGGGTCCATTTTGTCGATGACAAGGTTTGAATCAACAACCTTCTATTCGCAGTTGAAGAGCCACACCCCTAGTTAGCCTAACTATACATCTTTAGACTGCAGGAGGAAACCAGAGTATCTAAAGGAAACTAGTACAGCACAGGGAAGAAATGCAAAGTCCACATACACAAGGCAGGGGTGGAATCAAACCCACAATCCTGTAGGTCAGCGGTCCCCAACCTTTTTTGAATGTCAGGTTACATGTCAGACAATATTTTCACGGACCGGATTTAAAGTGTGGGGGGTAAATACGACGATATAAAATGACGAAAATATGACGAAATAAAATATTTTTTTATATGCTGCCCGGTACCAAATGACCGGTCTGCGGCCTGGTGGTTGGGGATCTCGGCTGTAGGTGACAGTCACCATGCTGGCCAGGATCTCCATACAATTTTTTTTTTACTGCACATCAAAATTCCCAGAATCTGTGTTAACAAGGTTTTGCCACTGGAGGGCGACAGAGCCACAAACAAGCTGCAACTGAACATTAATAGTTGTCTGACAAAGTCAAGGCTTTTCCTGAAATGCTTGATATAAAATGATTAAGATTATTCCATGGAGAAGAATCACATACGGGCATAATATTTGTCCAGCAGCCTCACTGCTTCAGCCAACACTGTCTCACAAACAACATCTGCACCGGGGAAGGTGGAGTGCAGGCAAACAGGCAAACAAACAAACGAAGAAACAAACAAACAAACAAACAAGCTTCCAAATAGTATGCTGCAGATAGTATGCCTGGAGGATAAGGAGTATATGCTCTCCAGTAATCTGCTCCGACAAGCCAGGGCATTAAATAATTCAGCCAGAGTGCCTTTTCCTCTAATGGTGACGATTACTCTTGCTTAAATGCAGTAATGTGCTCTCTGACAGCATCCCTTGTTACAAGCCGCTCCCATGGGATGCAATCTGTCAGTGGTGGTGGGCTGCCGCTGGGTTACCTCTCGACCGCCGCTCAGGCGTGGAAAAAGGCGGCGAAAGCGGGCTGGGGGAAAAGCCGCCTTTGTTAGTGCCGATCGATTTCACAGTATTTTCGGGATGTGAAACCATTCAGGCTTACGCATTCATCAGGGACCCCAATTGCTGGTAATAATGCAAACTGTTGACTAATTAGATGGCCAAGGGCAGCTGTGTCCCAGGAGCGAATACTGGCTTTTCACTGAGTCTCGGCTCCCAAATTAGTTAAAGAAAACATCAACAGAACCATGTCAGGTGATATTGCTGGTGTCTAATCAGGGGCTTTGATCAGGCAGGAATCAGTCCCATATATCCATTTTTGTACCATAGCATGTCTAATCTAGGGGTCAGACCTAACCCCCACCCCTCGACTGCACCACGTCGTATCATCTGGCAGGGGGTGCTTTCATCAGCCATGTCCCGCCAGCAGTGGGGGTAGGAGAGGGACTGTGATAGTGTGGGATTTTAAATAATGACCTTCCATTTCCTTAACCTCCACCCTGCCTTCAACAGGAGGCACCAGCCCAGAGTCATATGATCTGTTTTGGTCACATGATCCATACAATGGCAATGCCTCTGACTTGCTAGCTAAGAGCAGCTCAGTGGGGCATGCACCATGTCAACATTGTTTGGGGGGGGGGGGTTCACAATTTAAGCACACCTGCTGGGAGAGGCCCTCCCCTGCCAAATGCAGCAGGTGTTATAGCACTGTATAGTTACAGCAGAATGGACACCGGTGCAAGGTCTGGTCATTCTCCTCTTCTGTTTGGACTCCTCACCATTCAGATGCATCTTGCTCCCCATCCTACACCTTCCTGGGCATGACATCCTGAGCCCGTCTTTGGTGAAGGCGGCAAAGGCTGTTTTGTGGCTGTTAAGTGTTCAATCTCAGTTCACACATTTATTGGAATAAATCCATAGTACACAGAAAAATATCAGTAACCCTATCAGGACATCCAACCCATACAACTAGGACAGATTGCACCCTTGGACTGTTTTAGCCGAGAATGTAAAGCCAGCCGGTGGTGTATGACAGCCCAGTTTAGCCGGGTCTTCTTTTGGACCAGTTTAAACATCTCTCATAAACCAATTTAAGACAAAAAGGCCAATCAACAGGAAAACTCAGGCACCGGCATAAATTTGCGAGAGAAGGATATGAAGTGACGGCTGTGTGACGAGGCGCAGAGAACTGAGAGACCAGATCAAGCATCTTTAGCCCTCCGACGTCGCACTGTGTCTCATGGCTGCCCAGTCGGTTCCAGTGGAGGGTCATGGGGAGACAGAAGAGGACAACAATATCAGACTATGCACTGCTTCACTGTGCTGCAATGAGCAACTGCCCAGCCTGAGCTGAGCTAAAGCTAAATGCTATTAATCGTTTCAGGAAATCTGTAGGCTTCTTATCAGCAGGGAGTGGGGGCCTCGTAAAATTGCTATTAAATTAAATTCACCTCAGTGCTGTGACCGAGCTACGTTGTTCAAATAAATAAGAAAGATCCCAGAGCATTTTCTCACCTGCCTGCTTTACACTCAGCACTATGCCAAAACTGGGTATAGAACCAGCGTCCTCATGGTGGGTATGAAGTCACCCAGTGTATCTTGGCGCCACAGCAAGGTGACATAGGCACATCATAAAATGTACTGATATTGTCACTTCAAAGAAGTGGAACCAGGCTCCCTGGATTCGGGTCCATTCACAGAAGGGGCACAGAACCAGCATCACCTGCTCACAAATGGGCAGCGTGATTTTCTGCCTTAAAAGCTCACTGTGAGTTTCCATTTAACCAATGCATGTTTGGTCACTGGATCTGGTGACTATGTTCTTCAGATAGACACCTTATTCCACTTACCATCTGCTGATCCACAGCATCATATGCAAACTGCATTCCTCCATAGTCCTGGATGGCGTCGGCTCCAATTCCGGGCCATAAAATCCTCACACGTATGTGATTCCCCCTCCTGGCCCCCTTAATGGTGTTATTCACAGAGAAATGCTATGCTTAAGGAAGATGGAGCAGATGGCAGCCTTCCTGTTAACAGGATCGGTGTTTCCACCTCTGTGTAATTCAGTATTCAGCCTGGGTTTATGGAGAGGCACAGATCCATCATTCTCTGTGCTTCCGTCTAACGCGACCGTGCTCCTCCTGTCTCCCTTACTGACACCCACATTTAAAAAGACTTATTCTCACATTCAAGTACACTCATGCAACCTCTGTGCCTCTTTCACACACACACACACACACACACACACACACACACACACACACACACACACACAAACAACCTGTCTAACTCTCATACAGACACATTCCAACCCTATGTCCGAAACACACACACACAATACACACAGCCCCTATGCCTCAGATACACACAACCTGTCTAAGTCTCACACAGACACATACACAACCTAAGTAAATAACACAGCTACATAGATAACCTAAGTCTCACACAGACACACCCTTGTGCCTCATACACACACACAGCCTGTCTAAGTCTCACACAGACACACACACACACACAGCCAAACTGTTACACATACACACAGCCTGTCTGCCTCGCACGCACACACACAAACACAATACCAGTGCCTTTCATGCACACACCCACTGTCACACATATAGACACAAATGTGCATCAACTGAAAAGTAGCCTTAAACACACAGAGTCAACTGTAAGGGGCAAAAACAATCTCCTCCCCCCAGTCATCCACACACACAAACAGCAGTAAAAACCCGAGATCCTTCAGTGCTGACGGTCTCATTATTTGGCTCATTGGGGGAGTTGGTATGCAGTTTTGAAAGCGCTAACCTTTAGGAGGTGACAGCCTGGTCTGTAGCCTATGTGCTCATGCAGGGGGGCAAGACCAACCAAAGCAGCTGCAGTCTGGCTGGTATCAACTGTCTGGGGGGGGGGGGGTTTGGGTGGAACAAGTGCTGGTTACCGACCTCTTGGTGGGTCATTTCACAAGAGGGTTGGCCAAGGAATTTGGCTAGGATATCTCAAAATAGATTGATAGGGGAGGGATAGGTTTGACACATTTCTGATGAGTAGCCTGGCTAGGTCACAGATTAGAATCAGGGTGTCCACTTCGGCTTGGTTAGCTGAGCCACATGGAGACGTGATATCATTGACACAAATGAGCAATAGAAAACTGATCATGCAAATGTCACAACTGAATTTGTGTGGGCGCCCATGCCGCCCCCAGCAAGATTCCACCCTGGCCAGCTGCCCCTGTCGCCCATACCTAAATCTGCCAGTGTCCTCAAACATGGAACATCATGTGTCTCTCAGTGTGGTACCCGGTACTGGAGAGTAATTAGAAGCAAGCAGGCTAGGAAACACAATGGACTGCATCTATGGTGTGTGTGTGTGTGTGTGTGTGAGAGAGAGAGAGAGAGAGAGCATGTCAATTCTTTCACAGCAACTGAGTATTCATCTTCCTATCACGGCTGCTGGATCCAGGCGATTTGGCACAGCAATTTACTGTAAAAATGACCCAATTAACTTGATTGAAAACTTTAATTCAGAGTTGGCCTCTTACTTTGCTTTATGTATGAGGGGTTTGGGGGAGCTGTGCTTAGTTTTCATTTTCTTGTTTTTGTGTAATTGATGGAAAATGGAATGCATTAACTTAGCCCCGAATTGGGGAGGGGGGGCAGCTCAGAGGGAGGGGCACAGCCTGAGTAATCACTGGTCCCCACATTAAGTGCATAAGCGGGGAAATATCGTTTGTTCTTCCTGCCACATGGAAATTCTAGTTTATCCCGTTAAATTGAAAATATTTACTTATGATAGAACACCTTATTCATTCATAATTATGTGTTCAATGTCCTGAAAATTGTTATAGTTATATAATTGATGTGGATATTTACACAGAGCAGTGTATACTTTAATTCATTTTACTCTATTTCTGTTTATTGAGCAAATAGTCTTATACTAGGGGGATTTAGAAATTACTGTGGGGAGCACATCAATTGTATGCAAGTCATTCAGACCGATGCTAAGCGAAAGGAAACGCTGCTCCTTGCAGGTTTTCGTGGAGCCGCGTAGTCTCTTTCGAGGGGGCGCGGGGGGTGCGCGTGCGGGCCCCCCCGCCTTTGGACACGCCCACCGGCGCCCGGTCCGGATCACGTGGTCGTGTGCCCGGCGTCCGCGAGTGGGAGCCGCACAGATCGCAAATCACAGCGGAGAGGAGAAGCGGGAGAGGAGCAGATAACTCGGTCGACTAAAACGCCGCTTTTTCCAAATGGAATGCGGGCTGGGGTGACACGGGTTTTGCCGACCGCGCTCCTAAGATTCCAAGAAACCGCTGCTCTTTACGCCGGCTGGGGCTGCATCTGTTGCAATGGGCGAACTGCGCAGCGCTGATCTGTCGGCAGACGCCGTTTTGTTGAGTGGGAACTTGGCGTCTTGTTGGGACTCAGTCCAATGCTAATCGGTTGCGAAGGGCGGCCAGCCATGAGGGCGTTTGCGGCCAACCTGCTCGCCCTGCTTTTTCTTTGCACTTGTGCCTCCGTCCTCTACGTATGGACCGGACTCGAGGACGGGACGGGGAGGTACCGACAGGGTTCCCGGACGCATAGGGCGGCTTCGGCTCTGGCCGGCTCGCCTCCGGATCGCTCTCTCAAAACTTTCCGTGCACTCCTGGCAGTGCCTCCGGTACTGGGCATCCTCAACCGCAGCATCGCCGAGGAGCGGACCGACACCTCCGGGAAAAGAAAGTCCAACCTGGATTTAAATAAAGCGACGGCCATCGCGACACCGCTGAATCCGAAGCCGGAGCAGCTTGTGGAGGATGGGGTGTTCTGGAGCGAGCGGCTGGAGGCTTTGTTGCCACAGGCTTTCAGCGAAGAGCATGCCCGGACTTGGATCAAGAGAGCCCGGGTCAGCGAGGTGGTTTCACTAGAGCCTGGCTGTGGCAGGACTTCAAACCGGCTGGCCATCTTCTCGGACGGCTCCCGGGCTTGCGTGCGGTACGGGATAAACGAGGATCAGGTGCAAGGGGAGACCCTGTCTTATTACCTCGCTAGCTTGCTGGGCATGACGAGCCTTCCTCCTATCGCCCTCTCCCAGCTGAGCCCCGACAGCCTACAGTGGGCGGCGGTGAGGGACAGCATCGGCGGCTTGCAGTGGTCCTGGAAAGCGGTCGTTTCTCTCACCGAGTGGGTCGCTAACCTGACAGGGGTCGTTACTCCCGCGCCCCTCCGGCAAGACGGCAAGGGCTTGCACCCCGTCCGGCAGCAGCTGGCCAACAAGACGCTGGGGGAGCTACTGGAGCTGGTGCAATGGACCGATCTCATAGTCTTCGACTATCTTACGGCTAACTTCGACAGGCTGGTGAGCAACCTGTTCAGCCTGCAGTGGGACCCGCGGGTTATGGAGCGGGACACCAGCAACCTGCAGAGGACGCCGGACGGCGCCCTGGTGCTCATCGACAACGAGGCCGGGCTGGTGCACGGCTACCGGGTGCTCCAGATGTGGGAGAGGTACCACGACGAGCTGCTGGGCTCCGTGTGCCTGTTCAGGAAGCGCACTGCACGCCGCGTCCTGCAGCTCCACCGTCTCCGGGACGCGCCAGTCCGTTTGAGGGAGCTCTACCGGCTCCATGAGCCCCTAGCCCCCGAGTTGGGCTTTCTCTCCGAGGAGCATGCAGCGATCCTGCAAACGAGAATGGACCGATTGCATAGACACATATTGCACTGCAAGGAGCGGTATAGTCGATTATGAAAAACGAAAAACTTGCATCGCAGATTAAACGCCGAAGAAGAGGAAAAACTTTAATATTCCCACCCTTTAAAAAAAGTATTAGGATTACCCGAGCTTGTTAAACACACCCGTATGAGATTTCATTTCATCTCAAGATTAATTCTATCACCTACCTCTCATGAACAAAATAAGTGTTTTGCCGTCATTTTAAAACATTCCTTAATTTAAATCCGTTCTGGAGCTAAATTGTTTGGGCTCTTAATGCCGTTTTAATTAAGCCTTAAAATGAGTTTAATTATATGCAGACTGCAAGCACCGAGGTCACTTGTCAGCTGGTGAGGTTGTGTGCAGATGTAAATGACTGAATGGGCAGAGCACAGATGTGGATGACAATGGGTTAGTCTGTATTACATGGAGACAAAGGGACTCTTACATTTACAAGAGATCAACAGTAGCCTTATAATGTAATTTCCGTGGGTTTCAATGGTTAAAGCCTTATGTGAAATATGTGGATGGAATGTCTGCAGACACAGAGGCCTTAATTCACAGGTCTGATGGGGGGAGAAAGCATTGGATTTATTGGGATTTTTGGGTGGTGAGGAATCCTGTTACCCACTGTCTGCAGTTAGAGATGGCAGCCAAAACCAAAATTTTACCTTTTGAGTAATATGATTGTATTTTCAGCCTTAAGATATTACAGTTCATAGGAATCTGGTGTTTTGTGAATGGAGTTAATTACATATTCGGAGGGGGGGCAGGGTTACGGCAATATTTGGTAACATTCCCAATAGGCTGTCTTTTGTATGGCGCAAGTGTTTTACGTTTTCTGCTGTAATATAATGTGGAGATTTAAGTGGTGTGTTTTTCAGTCCGTTCACATTTTACCGCAGATATGTTGGATCATTTATTTACAGCAAGACCTGGCAACTTGGAATAGTGCGAGCCCCCCCACCCCCCACCACATTGTGCATTGACAAATAACTGCTGGTCTTTTACTGTAGCCTGGAAACCTTGGAGCTCTTCTGATGTCTCTCCTCAGCCCAAGTTTAGCCACATGTCAGCACTGAGGCTGATTATCCGCAGAGTACCTGAGAAAGCAAAACGGGACTCTGAAAATAACTCGGTCTTATAATTTGCTGTTTTTCTGTTTTTTTTTTTTTTTCTCCTTCCAGGTTAAAATAATTTTTGAAAGCAATGTGAGTGAAACAGCCAGCACTGATCTTTTTTTTTTTTTTTTTTTTTTTGGGTGGGGTACTTCTGAAGAGGTGGTTTCATTTAGAACTACTTCATTGCCAGTTGTGGATTAGAGTGCTTCCCTCCACCCTGTGTGGGTTGAATGCCAACCCCCCACCCCCGGTTCTGCTCATTGTCGTCCTGTGGGAGAACAAGGCGGATGAATCCTGCCGTTTCCCGTCATAGGACACCACGCTTTTCATTTAATCTTGCTGCTTAATCTCAGTCTGCAGGCAGAGCGCTCGGCCTGCGTTACTGCTGTTTGCCGTGTTATCAGGGAGCAGAATCCGGCCCCTCAGGACAGGGTGGGGGTTACACCAGTCTGCCGCTGCATCTTATGACACTTGAAGACTCTTCCTTGATAACTCTGGGGTAATTTGGTGTGGTGTGGGGGGGGGAACGCCGCCTCCACCCACTCCAGGCAATTTTCCCCTTAGAAGGGCCGTCGTTGAGGAAGTTCTCGTGTTCGGAGGCGCGGCTGAGAGTGCTGTGCTCTCTGAAGGCGAGTAACGGGCTGTTTTGCATTTAAATGCCGTGAGAGTTTTCCTGGCGCGTCCCGTCATCCACTTGTGATTCACGGTCGAGCACCGTTGCTAATTCCGCCGCGCTGTGGTGTGAGCCCTCCGAACAGAGAAGGCCCAGAAGTGTGTTTCAACACTGCGGAAGAGGAAAGCATGACAATAGGCTGTGCCCCCGGGGTCAGCAGTATCCCATCATGCCCCTGTGTGCTGCTGTCTGTTTAGGGAGCCATCTTTGTTTTTGATTGAAGCCTGGGGCTTGTCTCGGGTCCCTTGGCACCAGAGAGAGGGCAGGGGCAGCAGCGATGGCGGCCGATGTGGAGTGTTATTCTCTGGTGAGCAGAAATGTATGTGTGCGTGTGGGGGGGTGATATTCTGTGCTGCATTTAGTGCCCAAAGACATTCACTGCTGATGACAGCTGCAAATTATTTATGACGTAAACCAGGCTTTCATAATTTGTGGGGAGTGGGCGGGGTACGTCAGCTGGTCCCCCTTCCTCCTACGCTTCTATTTTTAAGGAAAATTGGATTTTCTTTTTTAATTAGATGCTGTTTTTAGGCTCCGCTCTGCTTCTATAAGGGCTGCCATCCGGCTTGATTTACGCTGGTAGGAATATCAAAGGCATACCATCCACAGCTCGGGGTCTGCCTGTACCCTCCCGCTTAGCTCTCGGCCTCCAGCAGGGGCCTAAATATCTGTCTGGGCCCCATTAACCCCCTGCCTGAAATGGAGGGGCTTTGTCCCAGGGGAGGATGGACACCTGGGATGGACACCTGGTCCACTCTTTTTGTAGTTAATGACTAGAGAACCAGGGCCTTTCCTGTTTGTAAATGCTTCAGTCCTCCCCCCACTGTGTGCCGCCAGCCGGCCCGGCACGACTCCCGAGCGGCATGTTATTTAATCAGGACGATGAGCCAGAATCGGCTCCGGAAGACTTGCTCGCCGGGAGCCGTTTTCGGAAGCGCCGTCTGCGAGAGCAGGTAGTTTCCGTCGTATCTGGTGGATCTCTCCTCTCTCGGAAGTTTCATTTACTCACCAAGCACTGCTTTCCCGTCGGTGTTAATGTCTGATCTGAAAGGCACAGGTTCCCCAGCCATGCGGACAGCGTCCCGCTGCAGTAAATGGGGAAACGGCAGCGAGGTTCATTCATTAGTCTCTAAGAGGCAGCGCTTTTAGGCGGACGGGTGGATGGGCGGGGGTGTCACTGAAATGTTTAGGGCTCTTCATAGCCCTTGTGTCCGAGCGAATCTGTTATATAGAACATTCCAGGGAAAGAGGACATGCTGACGAGCAGGGAGAAGGTTCCACAGTGGGATTCTGCGGTGTTTGTGTCTGTGGAAAGTGGGAGGCGGTGGAGCAAAGTTCTTTATCCACTGCTAACTAAAGGAACAACAGTGTCATCATTATCTTAGGATCCATGTTTATTGGACTGCTGAGAGAGAGAGAGAGAGAGAGAGAGAGTGTTTATATTTCTATTAAAAAACAGTCCTGCTGTTGGAAATGATGTGAAGCTGGTTTTTCACTTTGCTGTACTATGCTCTCTATAATATACAATAAAAGATGTCATTAATGTTTGTTTTTGTTAACTAAAAAAAGTTTAAGTGCGCACTTTATTTTGCTTTTTTTTATATATAAATGATTTCCTGTGTTTTTACAAGATGTATTTGGCTGAGAAATGTCAATAAAGATACATGTTTAAAAAGAAAAAAAAACATTCGTTATGTGAGTGTAATATCCCATTCCATTATGGTTTTAATGTGTTTTTTTTATAAGTATTGATTGTTCCGTTGTAGTAGTATATAAGCCCCTCTGGTAAAATGGGTTTGTTTTGTTGAACACTTTATAAAATTTCCAGGTGCTGGATGCTGTTTGAAATGTAGACGTGAGGCTGTTGGAAAGTAAACTGTTTCTTTACCGTCGAGCAAAGCCCACTGCACTATTTTTGAGAATTTGTATGTTTTACGTTTTGAAATCATTTTGGGAGTTTTGGGCAGCCTCCAGGAAGATGTGTTTAGGGTTTTCGTGGGTGCGTTAGTCATTACGTCTAAGCTGCCATAAAGCCACTGCTTCTCGCTGCTCTTCTTGACTCTGGAATGTTCTTTGGCCATCCCCCGTGTCTGAAGTGAGTTTGAGCAGATGGCTTCATTTATTTTTTTGTCTTTTAACGAAGCAGTTTGTGATGAAGCATTTTGCTCGCGGGATGAGCCTCAGAAAACCTTTTTGCAGTCCAGCAAAGATCTCTGCGAGCCACGTCTTACTTAACCGTTACGTCCCCTGTTGAGCAAGTGTGTTTGGGTCCGAAACACATGCACATTGGGATCAGACTTGGCTCCACTCAGCCCTGTCATGCGGCACTAGCCAACTCCATCTCAACTCCTGCTTATACCCATCCATCCCTGTTTCACGTAGTCCTCTTTGAAAACCAAAACCGTCTGCATGAAGAGGTTTTAACACAAGCAGATCTTGCTGTCAGTCACTGTTGTGTTTCTTTGTTGTGTTTGGGGAGGGCTGGATGTCTCTACATGTTGGCCTGTTTTCTCTCAACGTCAAATTATACATGGTTTGAAATGCAAATCGCCTTTTGTCGAGGGTGTTAATTCCGCCAGTGTTATCCGTCGAGAGGCTCCCAGGCGTGATTCCCGGCAATGTTCCCACCTCACTGATATGAACAGCGACAGAAACGCAGTAATATGTCCGGCACTGGGGTAACATTTGTCATGCTGAGTCTTGGGGGCTCAATATGTAAATGAGACCTGATACCCCCCCATTAAAGCAAGCCTTGCTAAATGTAGGACTGTCTTTATTTATTTGCCTGTGACAGGAAGGCCTGAAATTGGGAAGGGGGGGAAGGGGGTTTAAGGTGTTGAGCTGTTAGTTGTGAGATGGTGGATTTCTCGCTCACCGGTGATCTCCGGGTGACTCATTCGGTCGATGGCGTGCTTGGCACCCTGCGATCTGTCAGCGGTGAATCCATCTCCCTCGGGCAGATGACGGGCAGCCGACATCCTCTCCATTGTGCAGATCCAGGTGCTGTTCCAGCATCACAGTCTCCCGGGAGACTGCTATCAGCTGACTGCAGTGCCTGGTGCACAGGAACAGGCAAGGACACGCAGCTGGGAAGGGGGCGCAGCAGAGCGGAGAGGGAGGTGCAGGGCAGGTACTCTGATGATCTACGTGCTGCTGAGCACCCCCGCCCCCCCTTACCCTGGATGGGCCCCAACACCCGTGTGCCTCCAATACGTTTGGACGGGGGGCCATCGTCAAGTGAAGCCCGACACACGGGTAATTACTGGCACTTGCAGGCTCCTGTCGTCTAGTCTGGCAGGAAACCTGCAGCCTTTCATTATACGCAGGGAGGTGAAAAGGAGAGTTTCCCCCATAAAGGAGAGTTTAAGTATATGGTTGGAGACAGCAAAGATGCTACTACTGGTGCATTTTCTGGTAGCACGATGAAAGCACGATGGGGGGAACAGGGCAAATGGGCAAGAGGAGGGCAGAATAAGGGGTGTGCAGGTTAACAAGGGAGGGGGTTTGGCACTTTGAAAACGTCGAACAGTCACTTTCATATTTCCTAACCTTTGTTGCAGTCCCCCGCGCACTAGGGAAGGTACCTCTGCATCAGGTACCTCTGCTCAGTGGAATCAGCCCCCCGCCCCCCAACCTCATAGCTCTATAATGAGAGAGCGAGAGAGAACTTGTGTGCTTGGTTCTGGCATCAGTGTGAGAGGCCCTCGTCTTTCTCTCACGTAGACCCGCTACACCGAGGGATATGTGACAAACGGGGTCGGCCTGGCTGGGTGTGTGGAGCCGTGCTGACAGATGGGCCTCTTCACTTCATTTCCATGACTTCTCTGTGGGACGGTCTGCTGGATATCTGTGTGCGGAAAGATCCCTCAGGGAGGTGTCTGGAGCAGAGACCGTCTACATGCCCTAGTGCTGCATCCATAAGCGGGCGCAGGGTATGGGGTGTGCAGCCTGCAATCCCCAAAAATGTCACCACCCCTCCCCCTGCCCAGGGGTGTGGACAGGCCAAACAGGATGTGACATGTTTAGTTTCCCTTACACACCCCCCTGTAAAGCCCCTGCCTTCCCATTGTCAGTGTCTGTGGCTCAAGCTCTTGTCAGTGGAGCATGAGAGTGAGTGACCCCCCCCCCCGACACTGGGACTGGAGGCCAAGCCTGTTCCCCTGTAAACCGGGATTGGGCATCTGTCGGAGCCAAATCGATCCGAGCCGCACAGGGAGGAATCCATTCTCCCCGTCACTGCGGTACCCTTGAAGGTAGATCACATTTCAAAGGCATCTCTGTCTTCTGCTTTCACCCCTGACACCAGGGCACCTCCTAACCCCTGCCCCCCCCCAGGTGTTTCTATGAACCAGCCCCCCAGATGACAGATGGAGGGGAGGATTTATTGGATGTTGATAGGCTGGTAAGAAGGTGATGGGGGCGACTTCAAAGCGTCTGTGTCGTTTGATGGATCGTCTAGAATGTTTAACTCTTTAGTATCTGCCGGAGTCTCTGGGTAATGCTGATTCATGGACCGGGAGCTATGGATTCTCCACGTGGCCAAAGAAGCATTCATCTGGCTTCAGTTTTAAATTCATTCTGTTTTCATTCTGTTCGTACTGATGAGGTTATCGGGAGTCTAGACATGAGTCACAGCAATCTGCTTTAAAGTGTTTGCAGTCTTCACATACGTCTGAAAAGGCGCGTGATGTGGGCATCATTCACAAAGATGTAAGAAATGTACAGAACGTACGGCCTCCTTTCTGAATGCAATGTGTCATCCTAACCCTCGGCAAACTCCTTGGTTATAAATAGAGGATGCCCCCCTGGAAGCTTAATCTTGAATCATTTTCAAAGACAAACTTGTAATTATTATGAGCAGAGTGTCTGACTTTAAATGAACGCACGTGACTTTAATTAAAAATGGATGTCCCTGTTACTCAGAGGCAGGATTTTGGAATTAGCAGAGGCTCATGGTAAATGCAGCGGGGTGGGGGGGGGGGGTGCCAGATGCTTGGCTGTGGGCCTCTGCCCTGTCCGCTGTTCCGTTCTCCTTCCATCCCCATTCCTGTGTGATTCCGGATCCGCTCGCCTTGTACCGCTGCACACGGATGCCTCTTCGGTCTCTCGGCTCTTCCTCAGACAGAGCAGCAACAGCCATAATGGCCCTTTGTGAGTGTTGTTTTCCTCGTGCTGTTGCTCAGGTTTTGGACAGAGGGATGCCCCCCCCCCCCACCACCCCCCCAGACATGATCAGCCAAGCGGCTGTATGCTCGGCTGGATTCCAGCTCCTCTTCATCTCCTCGGTTTTGTGACACTCTTCACGTCTCGCCTCAGCAGAGCGTCAAATGCGGGGGCTGCCAAAGCTCCCCCCCCCACACTAGTGGCCCCCAGCTTCTGGCATTCTCACCCAACCACTGCTCAGGCTCGAGTGACTGGAAACAGCAGTGCTAAAAACGGACCTACCGCCACATAACACCTGCTCTTCCTGCCTACGCCATTACCCCCCCCCCCCCCACACACCTACCAGCACACTGACACTGTATTCGGGAGACGGGGGTGTGGGGGTCCCCTGCTGATCTGAGTGATGACTGTCCCTCTCTGCGTCACCTTCGGCGTTACAGCCCGGGAGATTAAAGGGCGCCTATTATTTATGATTCAGAGGGAGCCGAATAAGCTTTTAAAGCGGAAATATATTCCCCTGGCACTTAAGCCGCTTTTGTCTGCGGTAGTTTTGTTTTATCCAAAGGTAATGTGTTGGTGTGTGTGTGTGTGTCCCTACAATAAATGTCTATAATGCTTTACCTTGTGGGGACATTTTTCTACCCCTACAAGGATAACCTCAATCTATGAAAATCAGTAACTGTGGTCAGAAAACTATAGATGCTAAAAGTCTTGTATTTTGTTTGGGGGCTTATAAGGGTGTCATACCTGGATTATGGGTTTCCCCACAAAAATGAATGGACAGTCCCTGTAAAGCAGGGGTGGGGAACCTGTTCCATGGATGGCCGGTGTGGGTGTCGCTTTTTGGGATGGCCTCTCAATCAACAAATGGAGTGGTTCTCAACTCCAGTCCTGGGGCCCCACTGTTACTGGCTGATTGAGAGGTCATCCCAAAAACCCGCAGCCACACCGGCCATTCATGGAGCAGGTTCTCCATCCCTGCCATAAAGGTGTGAATACAGACTTGTCTGTGTGTGTGTGTGTGTGTGTGTGTGTGTGTGTGCACAGTTGACTGAATCGATAAAAGGCTTCACCACCATCGACTCTCCATTTCTGTAATGATCCCCCCCCCCCCCCCCCCGGCGGGGGGGCGGGGGGGGGGGGGGGGGGGGGGGGGGTTGTGGGCACCGGCAAAGGCAGGAAATGGGTGACACCTCGGCACTGGACGGCACCACGGGAAGGACAGAGTAGTGATATCTTTGCCCTTTTTAAAAATAGCTGATGCAGTTCTGTCGGGTCTGATCCCTCCCCCCGCTATTCCATAATCCCATAACAAGCTGGTGACCCACTGCCAGTTAGTTGGACGCTTTACAGACCCGCTCACCTTTGATGGGGGCAAAGGTCAGAGCTCCAGTGTCCTCCTGACCCCCAGTGACCCTGAAAGGGCAGTGTGTGTGTGTGTGTGTGTATGTGTGTGGGAGGGACTGGCAGCCCCTTTTATACACAACAGCAGCTAAAAGGTTTCTTTTGTCTTCTGCCATGACATCACCCCAGCCGGTCCCCCAGCAGCAGAGAGCACTCTGCATGTGACAAGGAGGGGGTGTTTTTGCGTGTAGGAAAGCTGTGCGTGTATGTGCATGTGTGTGCATGCGTGTGCGTGCATGACCTCTGCTTTTCCAAAGCACCCGTTGTAATACTATATCGAGCAAATGGGTTTATGCAACTCACCCCCCCCTCTACATTTCCTACAACTAATGCTAAAATGATCCATCCTGGGGGGATTCAGTCAGGAGCACGCAGGGACTCGCAGGCTGGGATGTTCAGCTTGGGATTGAACCGTCCAGGTGGGCCTCTGGGGGACAAGACAGCCTCAGACTCATCCCGGATTTTACCTGGGCTCCTCTTTGTGTGGGATAAGGTTTCCAGAGGTTTCATGCTTACAGTTTCTCAGGTGTTTTTTTTCTAATTTATTTTTAACGAAATAAAAATCCAAAGGCAAAGTTGGTCTTGTCAGCAGGTAAAAAAACGGAAAAGAATACAGCTGGACCTTAATCCTCCTCTCTGTGTGCTGCACTCAGCCTCCCTGTACCGTTCACCGGGATCCCCCCCCACGCCTGCTCTGAAGATCCTGTCTCAAATCCTGCAAGCAATCAGCAGATACACACTGGTGCCCTTGAACTGGTGGTGAAAGACGCTGCTGGCAGCAGAATGGCTGGGGTGTCTGGGCTGATAAGGCCGAGAAGCCTTTGGGACCTCAGAGCCATTTATCTCTCTATTTCTTCATTCGGCTGTTCCTCTTAGGGTGGCGTCCACAAGCTTTAGGTCTCCATCCCAGAATCCTTTGGTCCCCACTCCAGCTCAGTTCGCCACTCCCGGAAGTGTATTGAATAAACCTCAATACAGCCTTAGATTAATTTATTTCTCTTGTTATGGACTTAGTTTGTGTAGTGGTCTGTTTTTTAATGGCTGTGTTTGTCAAAACCTAGATTAGAGTGATGTAAATATTTTTATATTTAATGATATTTGTCATTCTGCCGGTCTCCCAGCATGCCCTCTGCCTGGGCGGGAGTAGTTCAATCTTTTATGAGGAAACTGCCCTCAGCAAAAATTTAGCTGATGTAAAGGGTAGTGTAAAGGGTGGGGCAGTGAAGGAGACTATGGAGCACCCGTAACAATAAAGATAACAGCAAGGGGAGGGAGGAACAGTGATCACCCCCCCTCCGATCAAGCACTTGCCCAAAGAAACCCCCTAGTGGCTCTGCCAGAAATGAGTGGGCAGGGCCAGTGAAACTGGAGGAGCCTCGCTGTGTCACGTGCTATGCGAGGCGGCAGGTCCCTCGGTGTCCTTATCGCGCGCGGACAGGTTTTAACAGCTCCCAGTGGCTTGTTCTGTTCTCAGAATACAAGATGAAGCGAACGCGACCTCTTGTCCTCTCTGTAGGCCTGCAGCTTCATTTATACTGTTAGCATAGCGGTAGCCCGTGCTAACAGTAATGCTAACGCTAATCCTACCCAATCCCTTAGGAAATGTGCCAGGCAAAGTCCTATTGACATGGCTGAGACCGCACCTGCCTAGAAAAGCCTGCCAACGTGAAGTGGGAGAATCTCATTACTGGGGAAGATGATCGGCGCTTAGGTGTCTAAACAGTCCTCCCCACAGGCTCGGAGTCATTTTCCATCATACTGATACGACTCCCTCATTTTGACAGCTGCCTCTCTCTCTCATATGTGACCTTGAGTCAAACACTCAAACTGAATGTTGTTTACGCTACAAACATCTTTTGGAGGTTTTCCCTAAAATGAGGGGTTGGAAAATGTTAACATCAGTTGTTTTATTTTATGACTAAACTGCAACCCAGCAGATCTCTGAGAATCATGCCGGTGATAATACAGGCTCCCAAATTCCCATCAGTCTGGCAAGCCGCAACAGACACACTACACCCTCACTGGGAGCCTGGGCTGCTCCAGTGCGCCCCCTACTGGTCCCTGGTATTCAGCAGAAAATTGCATTCCGTGGATGTCGCTAACCAGTGTTGAGGTTCCAGTCTTTCTGGTTGCTTCCGAGCAAATAGAGACAGACTGTCGGAAGTATGAAAAACCTAGAGATCCCCTCCAAGCGGGCGAATCGACCTGCCTTGCTGTATACCTGCGTGAATACGAGAGTGGCAGTTTGAATGACAAGCACCCCCTGTAATTTAGCTCCAATTTCTGTGCCTCTGAAATCTTGATTGTGTTGAATATTTAACAAACAGCCAAATCTTCGAAAAGCTGTGAAGCAATACAAGGCTTGTTATGGAAACCTTTTTATGGAATAAAGATGTTTATGAGCTTCTGCCCCACGGCCAGATTACTTATTGAAAGCTGTCTGTTTTCTGACATATGAACCAATTGCCAATATATCAATAGATTGATTATGGATGCAGGAATTTTCATTCAAGTATTAACAGTGACTAGAGTAACTGGACAAGGTCTTTGTCTTACTGGTTACATACAAGTACCTCTTGTATAAAAATCACTTTACTTGCATATGGTTACTTGTGCACATCTGCTTTGCTGAGCTGTTGAGACCCCCCCCCACCACCACCACATGCACAGATGAATCAGACAGACCAACGGTAGCTGTCCACAGATCATCAGATCTTAATTAAATATGTTAAAGCTGTGCAAGGGTAGTAGCTACTGAATCGTTTAATCCTTTCTGCTATTTCAGGAAAATTGCATTTTATGTTTTGTTTGCTTTTGTACAAAAATACTGTTGTGAATGATAATGGCTTTTAATGTGTTTTCTTAACATCTGCCAGTCATTATATGCTGATATTCAGAGGTGGAAATATCAGGTCCAGAAAGTAAAAATCCAGAGATTTGGTTTCAATGAGCCAGCTGAGTACACTGTGACTTTATGCTCAAATGGTTGGTTGAAACAAAATCTCGGTCCGGATTTTCTGGATCTGGAATTTCCACCTCTGCTGATATTTCACTTTAAATCAGTGACGGCATGGTTCCTTGTGTACACGGTTAATGGGCATGTTTCTGGAACGCAGGCCTTTAAGAGGTTAATAATTATTAATGCTTCATTGGGTCTGTGGAATGAGGAGAGGCAGTCTAAGAGGACGTCTGTGTCCCTTTCCTCTGCCACCCCCCCATTCCCAGCCGTCCCTCATGCCGAACCAGCCTCCATTGTGTCCCTCATTCGTGAGCCGTGATCTTTTTTGTTGTTGTTGCCGTCGTCAGGCCGGTTCCTGTTATGTTCTTCCCCTCTCTGCCTTCATCTGTCACTCACTCTCGGGAGGGAAGGGAGGAGGGGGAAAGAAAGAGCAGGAAGTGTAGAAAAAAACAGCCGAGAGAAACCAGGAAGTGAATCAGCCTGTGTGCAAAGTGAAAGTGGAGTAGAGAGGATCGGCTGTAGAGTGTGGTTCTGCTCTGCTCTGCTCTGTGCTGCGGGTGCCTCTCTCTCTGCTCACCAACGCCCAGGACGCCCCTCTCCCTGCCTCCGGACTCCGCTTTGCTGTCACAGAGGGGACAGACAGTCAGCAGCTACGTGCAGGAACCGGCCAGGACTGCGTGCTGGATCGGAGCAGGGAATGGTAGGCCCTGTGGTGGGGGGGTGGAGGTGGGGGGTGGAGTTATTGTTTATTTGTAGCGGTGGCCTTGTTTCTCGGGTTTCTGCTTCTGTCAGGCAGAACTGCACCCCCAGCACCCCACCCACCAGTTATTGGGAGCTGCAGGGGGAGAGACAGGAGGAGGGGGAGTAAACAGGAAAGTGGAGAAAACTTGCGGCATAACACAGCACCGTGGGAGAAGGGAACTGTGTGTGTGTGTGTGTTACACAGCCTGTGTGTATGCGTGTGTGTGTGTGTGTGTGCATGTTACACAGCCTGTGAGTGTGTGTGTGTGTGTGTGTGTGTATGCGTGTAGCACAGCCTGTGTGTGTGTTTGTGTATGTGAGTGTGTGTGTGTGTATTGACAAGAAACCATATTAGAGCACAAGTGCCTGGGGGGGGGCAGCACAACAATATGCAGACAGGAGCTGGTGTCCATAACTCAGCATGACTGTGGCTGGTTTGAGGAGTCTGCATTTACGCCCCATCCCCCCACCCAGTCTAGGATGAGCAATAGCAGTGGTCCGGCGACGGCCAGAGACGATCTGCCCCAGAGCGACGGCACGTGTGACGCCTGCGAGCCAGATGAGGCGCAGCCAGCGGAACAACTGTGCCGTCTTTGTGGCTTTGCGTTCTGCAGTGTCCATGCCAGCCAGCACCAGCGCAGCATGCAGCATGTCCTCGAACCCTATGCCCCCCCCATGGTAGATGGGGCCAGCATGGAGGCGGGGGCCAACATGGAGGCAGGGGCCAGCGGTGGGTCCCCAGAGGACGGTCCCCCAGAAGGTGGAGGGAGGCACCGCGATCCGGTGACGGTGGAACGCCTGCGGTGCAAGCTGCATGGCCACGAAGGGTCGCTGTACTGCAAGCCAGATGAGAAGGTCATATGCGTGGTGTGTGCAGTGCAGGGCGAGCACCAAGACCATGAGATCATCACGCTGCGGGAGGCTTACCTGTGGCAGAGGGTGAGCACTAGCACCCCTGCCCTTCCTGCTAACATGTACTACTCAGTAAACATTTACTAACATTTACTACTAACATTTACTGTTCCCTCAGAAGGCCTGCAGGGGGCACAGCAGTTAGGGACACATGCTCTTATCCTGAAATTTCCTTACTTAAGTCCCATAAGGGGTCCTTGCTGTACTGTATAACAGGTACTTAACATAACCAATAAAAATCAGACCATAAAAATCTCCAGCTGTATAAATGCGTAAAATTAATGCATGAAGTTGGTCCAGATAAAAGCATCATTTAATCATTGAAATCTAAGAGGGCAGCCCTCTGTCTTAATTTACCTCAGAATGGCACTCATCTGTTTAAGAACTTGGGCAGAAGAATAGATTTGTGTTTCCAAAGAGGGTATATGTGCAGAGCTGAACAGTGGATGGTTCACTGCTTATTCCAGGCATCCCTGCTCAATTTTCTGATTACCAGTATTGCAAAGGGACAATAAAAGAGCTCTCTAAATGACTATAGGAATGTATTCATAATAGGGCATGTTTTGTTGGTTAGCATTCAATAGCACTGCGGTACAATGATTTTTATTTAAACTGCAAGTGGGGAAGATGATGTTAGTTCATTGTCATCTTGATCAAGCTGTTATAAAGCTGTGTTAATATTGGGGAAATCTTATAATGGAGCTACATCAGAGATCTGCAGGCTGGGAAACATTAAAATATCCAAAATATCTCTGAAAGACTGTAATGTTACCCAGATATGAAATGTTGCTGCACAGAGTATTTTTAGAATCGGATGGTAGTGTGATGGACTGGCTTCCAATCTCAGGTGCCTGAATCCCTGTGCTACATGGCATAGGCTTTCAGCTCACGATGCCCCCACATTCAAGGAACAGTTATGGAAGATGGGTGGATTGGTTGTTGAGTAGATCTGAAGGGTATTCTCAGGATGCATTCTACTCTCTAGTGCACTAGTGGAGTTATTGTTTCTATAAGTCAGTAAGAAGAGGGGCTGGCCCATGTGATGATAGATAGAGGGTTGGGGGTGGAGCTGAGGTGCCAGGGGGACAGACATGGAGGGCTGCTGAAGTGATAATGCTCTCCCTCTTGGTTCTTCTGCAGAGCAAGGCTGGAGTCGACCTGGTGGGCAGTACCCATGAAATGGCGGAGAAGATCAAGTCCAAATGGACCAGTCCAGAAGTACGCAAGATCTATCTGGGTCACCTGGGGAGGGGGGGGGGGGGAGGGTGGTTTAATTGGAAACCGTACTTCCAAATGCCTGGCGAAGGTCAAAAACAAGGAAAAGTTACCAAAACAGTAAGTAAAAAATT
>JABFEA020000035.1:292021-302477 GCA_019775915.2 Cyphomyrus plagiostoma | reverse complement strand
CCCCCCCCCCCCCCCCCCCCCCCCCCCCCCCCCCCCCCCCCCCCCCCCCCCCCCCCCCCCCCCCCCCCCCCACAATGAGCTATTTAGAGACACCTGTCCACCTAACTGGATGTTTCTGGGCTACAGATGGAAACTGAAAAAAAACTGGAAGAAACCCAGATAGGATTCAAACCCACTATCCTAGCGGTGTGAGCCTAAAGTGCTACTGCCCCCTGAGTCAGCATGCCATCTGAAAATGACTCACTGTGCTACATTAACTGTCTGTGAAACATACAGCAGAATATAAAATACCACATTGTGTCTTAAAAGCTTTAGATGGACTCTGATGCATCATGGAAATATTCTTTCCGCTTATACTTCAACCCTATTAATTTCTACACGAGACGCTGGCTGTTTCACTGCCAACTTCCTGTTTTTATGGAATAACTCAAGTGCCCATGTCGGGGATTCAATCAAGCCTACAGTCAAATCCGACCTATTTAGTTTCTCCTAAAGGTGGCAGTTGGAGTCTAGATACTGCCTACAGGGCAAATAGTGAGACAGGTCGTTGGTTCGGCCATCCCAACGTTAAATGCACTTACATCTAATGGCCGTTCCCTGCTATTCTGACCGCCTCTGGTCTCCCTCATGGTTGAGTCTATCCTCTAGCTTATATCTTTTTTTATTAAATATTACTTTTCTTGGCCTATGCCATAGCATACTTACTCAGCTTATTACTTGAGGGTAACCAGAACTACTTACCAGAAAAACACTTTTCTGCTTTCCATTTTCCCTCCTGCTTGGGGCTATCTATCCATGACCTAATATATCATTGGTCAAGCCTGCTGTCCTTTATTCAAGAGCTAGATCACCTGACCATGGCTGGTCACCCAGTTGTGGTTGCCCAAGCCATTTCCATTCATTTCATTCATTTTTTTGTACGTCATATATTACTGTATTACTGCTTTTATACACACATTTCCCGTTTTTGGTTTTAGATTCCACCCAGAAAAAAATGTAGCTGACCTGCTAAAACTTGCTTACATAAATGCAACATACTAAATAAAGTTTTACCCGACAAGTGAAAGTAACATCGCAGACTCCAGATAAGACGCAAGGCAAAGGTCTCCTAAGGTTCCCATCAGCCCTCTGGACCTGATGGAGCTCAGACTTGCTATAGCATAAAGTATCTATGATTTATTAATGCTCTCTCTGAATGGGTGGGGAGTAGGTGGAGAAGTGGGAGGTCTTTTTAGATGTGGTAGAGCAGTTCACGTGGGAAAGGACGAGTAGGTTTCTGTAGGCATGGAGTAGGTGAGGTTAGCATGAACCTATAGATTTCCATAAGTGTATAGGAGAAGCGGCTGTTGATGACAGGCAGACCCTGTCAGTGCATTGTCAGAGGACATGGACATGACACCAGACTAGTGAGCGCACAGGAGATGACTGTCGTTCTGCGTGGAAGGGTGAGCAAGGCATGACAGTTGATGCGTGGAAACGCCGCAGGACTGACAAGCTGGGAATGCTGGGATTCCATCTCCTTATCTCCATGTTTTGTCAGCCTGACTGTTCGTGGTGCTGGCTTCCCCGACCCTGTAACCAGGTCTGCCCCATATCTGGGTGGAAACCATAGATTATTGAAGACGTTTATGCACATTTAATAGGGCAGCAGGTAGCATAATGGGGACGAACAAGGACTCGTAACCTCGAGGTTGCCGGTTGAAAGCGTCTGCTTCCTGTACTTAATCTGCATTTTAATTTATCAGGAGAAAGACTCCATTGGACTTGCATCCTCCGCAATGCTTTGTGTCCCCTGCTTCCAAGCTTATACTTACCCTGCGATGGATATGTGGTGTGGAAGATGAATGGATGGATGGATTAAAGACCCTGTAAAAAAAAAAAACACCCAAAACTGCTTCTGCAAGGTTAAATCTCCGCTTATCTTCCATTTTCCAGGAGGACGCACAGAGCGAGGGCAGTCGTTTGCTGCCTGGCTGACTGCCCCGATGGCAGATGTCCCGCCAGAGTCCCTCCTGCATGAGTATCCTTCAGGCTAGGTAGCCCTGCCCACAGCCATCAGCCTTTAGCCAATCACATGGCTTGCTGTGTCGATCGCCCGCCTCCTGCTCCTTGAGCTGCTGTGTCCATGGCAATAGACTCCCAGCGCAAGCCATTAATACTGCCCCCCCTTGCCGAACACAACTCGTTTGGGTTCTGCTCCGGCACACTGAAGATTAAGTTTTGCTTTGTTCGTCTCTCATCCCTCCCTATTTCTGTTAGAATAGATATCACAGACTCGAGTAACCATCCCACCTTCATTAACCTTTCTGTTAATTGCCTCCCTGCGATAAAAAAGACACAAGCTGCTGTAAAGGGCAAAGCAATAATTTTAGAAGCGATTCAGGCACGATTATAGTAAAGCCTTGCATGATTTAAGTTTCTATGTTCTCTATCAGGTAATATAATTTTCTGGTTTGCTAATTTCCATATCATGCGCCCAACTCTCAGAGTGGTTTGTAACATCCCCATGGAAACAGACCATCACCAAAATAACATGTTGGGACGGGGGGGGGGGGGGGGCATCCGTGTTTGAACATATTCTCAGATGTTGTTCCTGTGCAGTGCATATCTGCAGTATTGACTGCAGCCAGAGTTTTGGAAAGTGTCTGATCATTGGATCAGCAGACCAACAGGCAATACTTTTGGGTATGTAAACCAACACGCATCCATCCTATGTTTTGTTTCTATGGCAGGTGCGTAGTGGCTCTTTTTGATCTTAGTTTTGCTGGCAGGATCATAACTGTACTCTACAGACCAACGAGCAAGCCATAATTAACAGCGTAATTACGGAGTCAGCACCTCTCTATGCTGGTCCCATCTGGGCGCAAGGCACAGTGATTTCCCAGGAATAAAGGATGGGGGGCCGTTCCACAGCGGTCTGCCATTTGGAGGCAGCAGGCTGGCAAACAGATGGAGAAATGGCTTAAGACCTTAAACAGTCACACAGACATCGCAGGTTCACATCTCTGTTGAACAAGACACAACTCTACTGAATAGCGCGAGCGTCAATAGTGCCAAGCTGACGCTGACATTCAAGGGGCTGTACAGCCATGGTGGACAGCAGGAAAAGTATCAGCTAAAGTCTTTGCCACTAAATAGCTAATTGTTCTGCTAATTATCTGTTTAACTCTGAGATAAAACCTCAGCCAGCCTGCAAAGCTGACTGAACACAAATAGCCTATTATCCCTGGCTGGGGTTGGGCCCACATAACTACTACCACAGCCACCTCTACAAGGGATTCCCACAGAAACTCGCTCATTCCCCTGCGCTCCTGTATGACATATAAAAAGTACATAGCAGTGTCATTAGTGCTGTAGAGCAGGCTGTTATTGTTCAACAGCAAATCAGCAAACTCATCGAAATGCACAGCATACCTTGTGGAATCGTGTGTATTTGCTGATCATTCTGACAACCAGCTGTATCAGATCTATCTAATTTAATTTTATCTTCATAAAATTAATTATTTCAGCAAGCTGTACTAATAACAACTGAAGAAATTTGCGAATTTATTCCAGGTTACCCCATCCGTGTTCCCTGCTGAAACAAGCTCCACCCACATAATTCTACAATTGCCCTGGAAACTAACTCCTACTTCTCCTAGTAGATACAGTCTCTGGGTACCCAAAGGAACCCGGCAGGCACCAGGACTAACAAAGTGAGGGATCAGGCGAGAATGTTCCAGCTGTATGAGATTTTATTGCCTCTAGCCATTGTCTTCCTGCTGCTCAACAGCGGCATGTCCAACAGAATCCTGACGAGCAGCGTGCATGGTGACTCAGCACGGCCCCGACTTCTGTTAACTCCAGGAACCTTTCTTCCGATTCCCCGCGGAGCTGGGGAGAAAGGATCTTCTCGTGACCCCTTGACAAAAGTCTGGCGTGGGTGGGCAGCATCCAGCCTGCATACCACCCACACACTTCCCCGCCAAGGACCCCCACCACGAAGGCTTTCTCTAGCGAGGTGACCTCTCACGATCACCCCACTCGCTCCAATCCCACGCTCACCGTACACTAAAAGGCTTCTAGGCAGGCAGATGGCAACCATGTACCCGCTCCGATCCAGTCTGGCTGATCCAGCCTACCTCAGAGAAAAAGTGGCATGTATCAAAGGGGCCTTGTCAAGCAAACAGCCACTCTGTCCTATATCTGAATGATTCATCTAGAGCAGAGCCAGACCCCAGGCCTGATTATCCTGGAAGTATTTCAGAATATGTTTTAATTAGCAGTTAATTGACACCTAGGACACCCGGCCAGGTGACTCACTTTCCAATTTATCACATCGGTGACACGGCAGAATGGAACGCAAATCAATATTCCTGGTGTTCTGCTTGGAGGACGTCGGAAAAAAGGGGTCCTCCTTGCTTTGAAGACATTCGGAATGGCAGTGCTTTTGGGGGTGGGGGGGCTCCAGGCCGAAACAAAAGAAAAAACCCAGAAAACTCAATCTCCTTTAATTGCCACATTCATTTTTCACAGGTCGCTTCAAGCCTGGCTTTCAGAGAGCTGAGCAGTTTCCAGACAACTAGAAGAATAGGGTGACGAGATAGATTAGCGTCATGGCACTGCTGAAGAGGGCAGCGTCTCTCCCCTCGTTTACTTTTAAGATGGTAGCGATAAAAACGTTCAATCTATTAAGGCAGCTATTCTGTATGATGGGTCAGGCAGGAGGCGTGTAGTCATGCTAATTGGTCTTGTGATATAAGGTCATTCCCATCAGGGGTTCATGTATTAAGGACAAGACCCGACAAGAAGGGCCCCCACTTTCAATCCAGTCATGCTAATAGGGTTAAAGGGGCTTCTATGCCAGTCTAAGATCTAGTTTATGGATCAGCAGTAACACCACAGTCCTCACTATTGTCAGGACGAGAGTAACATCAGAGCAAAGTGTTAATTTTTGCTTGTTTTCAGTATTTCTCTGCCCCAACCACAGGATATTTCCATTGAAGCACCAGGGAAAAAACAAGCTCTGCTGTTTTTGTACTACCCATCCTTGGGGGGGGGGGGGGAGGGTCCTGGAAATCACCAGGAGGCCATTGGTCAAAAACACCTGCCCATTCACCTCCTGAATGGATGGATAAAGAAATAAAGTAAATAACCAGTCTATGTATGAACAAAACAAATGTGGTCTGGACAGCTGAGGCAGTCAGAACAGGTATCTGTATTCTTTATTGATTCAAGCAGGTTGTTGATGTGTGGCATGTTCTTCTGACCTCCATGTGCGAAGGGCAGAGGCACATGACCCCCCTGCAACCCCCCCACATTGTGCAGTTGGTTAGTCCGCGGCCTTTACTGCAGGTCTCTGTAGGTCGGCGGCTACAGAAGAGCTCGATGGGGTGGATCAGAAGGGGCTTGGGCCAGATTGTTGGGTTTTGAGGAACAATAATCCTGCAGAGCTAATGAAGATTCAAACCCAGAGTGAAGGGAAGACTGCAGCTTAGCAAACACTAGGCTAATTCCTCTCAATGTGATCAAACCTCCTCCCCCTATATATAATGGCCCCTTCTCTTTTCTGCTGACACGGACCTTGAGGCAGTGTGCGGCCATCTTCTCTCTGGTCAGCTTTCCAGGTTCCTCTCAGGTTGCAGTTATGGGATGGTGAAGGGGCGATGACCACTACACACTGGGGAACACCTAAATGATTAAAGAGACCCAGTTAAGCCCCTCAAAAGTCCCAAAATGCCACAATACTCCAGTAGGACACTAGGGGCACTGTGGGGAGAAGCTCATATTGACAAATAGGAAACGTCCGCCTACTGGTCCTGCTGCCCATCTGAACTTCTTCCATATCTATCAGACAAGAAGCCATCTGTGAGCACAATGACACCTGCACACCACAATCCTCAGCTGTTTAAAACAGCCTTTCTTAAAATGCAGCAAATCAGCGCTTAACTGGGAGTCATTTGTGCTGGAGCTGGCAGCCAAACATTTTTACAAAGTTTACTGCAGAAGCATTGATGTCTATCTCATGCCTGTATCTCTTTTGGAGGAGCTGCGATGACTCTGGGAGAAGAAGAAAAAGAAGAAAATTGATTCATTTATTAATCAATAGCTCTGTGAGGCACAAAGGGAGGAAAGATATGTTGGGAGGCGGCCAGTGGGGGGCGCTACCTCTGCTGAACAATGGTATGTAGAGGGACGCAATGCTTTTAATTCATAAATAATTGTATTTCCACCTACCGATATTTAGTTGCTTAAAGAAGCATATCTCAGGCTTTCCTGGGATGCATTACACTTGTAGCAAAGGAAAGTAGCAGCACTGTCAAGGGCCTTTGGTAAATTCGGTGTTTTATATTTTCACAGGATGCATTGCAACTAGGGCCTGTAATTCCTATAGGTGACATAGGTAGCTTCAAAATGTTGACTTGCCAGCCAATTTTACTTTGCCTCAGACAGGGGTGCCGGTGGTAATTCTGACATAGGCTAGGACAGGAAGGGGCTGTAACGCTGTCATTTGTGGAGAACCCACGTTTCACAAACTTCCGAGGGCCCCAGATCTGGTGATGGGGGGCTGCAGCCTAGGCAAGTTCTGCAGCTGCTGTTAATCAAATAAGACCCTCAAAGCTGAAAGGCCGAATTCGTTCAGAGAAATAATTATTTCAGTCAGGTACTTTGTGCTCAGGCAGAATGAACCAATGATAAATGTACCCTGATTGAGCAGGACTGAGAACTTGTGCCTTTAGATGAATGGATAACAAATTTGCTAAAATCTCTCCTGTTGAAATAATAATAATAGCATTCATCTAATTTAGCAAGGACATTTTTGATAAGTCAAAGAATTTGTAATTTTAATCATTCCTCAGTTCCAGCCAAACTAGGCAGGCTGACAGCTGTGGCAATATGTTTTATGTTGGGTTTGGCACTAGTCAGTCGCCTACTTTATCTGAACTAGTCGAACATGTATGTAGAAACTATGTATCATATAAAATGAAGAACATATAAATAGTACATATCACTGTAATTAGTGCTGTAGAGCAGGCTGTTATTGTGCAACAGCAAATCAGCAAACTCATCGAAATGCACAGCATACCTCATGGAAACGTATGTATTAGCTGATCATTCTGACAACCAGCTGTATCAGATCTATCTCATTTAATTTTATCTTCATAAAATTAATAATTGCGACCGGCAATATTGCAATAACAAATGAAGAATTCTGCAAATTTATTCCAGGTTACCCAGGAATCCTTGTTGCCTACTGAAACAAGCTCCATCCACAGACATCTACAAACTAAGGCCATTATGTTGACCGTCATGGGCATATTAGAGTTTAACGGGGTTTAATGAGACTGTGTGTTGGCCAACAGTTGCATAGAATGCATTTGTCACTCATGAAAAGGCTAATTAGATCCTTAATTCTCTCTCTTTATAGATGGCATAGGCTAATTTATGGGTATAACAGCAGATAGCTCTTCTCATTTTCCACTTTGAACTGGACTGTTTATTTTTCAATGTACAAAAATAGCTTTCCCAGCCTGTGAGAAACCTTTGACTGAGATAATTTGCACAACTGTCTGCACTCATATATGATAAAGCTTCCCCATGTATAAATGCCTGGTGGGGAATTTTGGCTGGATTGTTTTATTTCGTGTGACTTCAAAGGAGTACATCCATCCATCCATCCATCTTCTAACTGCTAATCCTGGTCACTGTCACAGGGGGCCTGGACCCTATTCCCACCAGCACAGGGCACAAGGCTGGGGACACCCTGAACCGGATATCAGTTCAGCATGCTCAGAAACATAGATTAACATGCTATTTTTAATAGATGCCGGGTAATCAAACATCCTGTCTTTGGAATTCCATCTGTCCATAATCTGGACAAGTTTATCCTATTTGAGATTGGGGCGCTGGAGCTTAACCCAGAAGCTACAGGCAAAGGGCAGGTAATAAACCAGGATGGGCAACCACGCCATTGCAGGGCACTCTCACACAGCTATGGGGAACTGTAGTATACTTCAGTCATTTTTTGGACTGTGGGGGGAAACCACAATACCCAGAGGACCCCCCCCCCCCCTACATACACACAACAACAACAACATGGGGACAACATGCAAACTCCATCCCTGGTCCCACAGATGTGAGGCAAAATTGCCGACCACCACACCCCCATACTGCTCACCACACCCCACACTGCTCCTGTCTTTATGCTTTATGCTGAGGTTAAGGTCTATTAGCAGAGGACACTGGTGCAGAATCGAGGACAGCATTCTTACTTTATATTCTGTTTTTAATATGAAAATAATATTTTTCCTCCTTTGGTGAGTCTTTGGGGAGGTGGCAGCAAAGTCCACCCACACTGGTCAGAGTTGGAGCTAGAAATCGTTGTTTTGGTTCACAAAGAAGTCCCATATCAAATTCATGTGGAAATTCAGGGACTGAGATCTCTGTTCAACCTCCACAGCTGTCTGTGATGTGAAGGGTTTTGTGGGAACATCAGATGTTCAAGCTGAAGCATCTGCCACCACAAACTGCACACTGCAGGGGAACACTGTGATTATGGGATGGTGGCCATTGTGGGGAGTTACTTAAGTTACAAAGTATTTGCTAAGCAACAAGAACATCTCCAAAAGTGAAGAAACATAGCCTACTTCTTCCCTCTCCTGTAGGAAGGGCATTAGTTTTTGAGCAAAGTTCCTGCAGCTGTTTCAGTAAATACTTATCAAGTAAATACTGAATATATCACCCAGAAATAAATTATTTAACACCAGAGATGGTAGAACACATTGGGGAAATGAGAGTGTTCAATTAATTCACACTATGCGGACAATGGTTGCAGAACACAAGAGCTTGAACAGTGGTTGAGCTTTTAATTACTATACTAAAAAGAAACACCACGAGCCCCGCACGACACAGCGCACGACTGTGCACTTTGATCCCTCCGGCAGCACTCGGGATCCGGATGAGGCGCGGCGCTGACCGAATATGACATGGTTTGTCTCCGCCGACTGGGGGCTGCAGCGGACGCTGCCACAAACCTCCGCCTCTCGGTGCGCGAACACGATCTCTGTCCCTTCCCCCCTTTGCCATCCCCAGCCTCTTCTCCACGCCTCCCCCCGCATGACCCTGGCTCCGTATTGCTGTCCCAGTGAAGCTCCGCTCCTTCATGCAAGTAACTTCAAAACTTTGTCCAAAGGAAGAGTGGGAAAAAAGAAACAAAAAGCGATCAAAAGGGGGATCTGAGGGCTTTATTTCTTCGTCCAACCCTCACTGTAGGCCTGCGGCGGGGTGGACCCGGAGCAGGCCGAAACTTAAGGATGTGGATCTGCTATCTTCTGCTGGGTTCGGGATCGTTATCCAGCTTTGTCGGTAGGTCTGGAAACCTCGCTTCGCCTTTGTCGCTGCTTACAAAGCAGCTGCTACAATTGTTGCCGATCGCGCAGATAAACGTGTTATTTATTTACACTTCTCCCTGAAAACACCAGCAGCGACCCTTTGTCCGGATTATGGAACATCTGAGATGTATACCATTAGCGTTGTGACTCCTGCTTGCTTTCTGTTTTTCTCTGATCTAAAGTTTAAAAGAGCCACCTTTTCTCATAGATCGACGTGTAACTGTTGGTGTTTAGTGTGCAGAAGTCTCACGATGATGTGCGACGGGAATTTGCCATATGTAACTAGGCATTAGTTCCCGTGTTTGAAATGTGTCTTGAGAGGGGACGTGGAAAGGAGCGGAGATGATCGGTGTGTGTGTGGGGGGGGGGGAATCGTTGACAGGGCAGGGTGGTGACAAGTCAATCTGTCCCGTAGCCTTGCCTGTAAGTCAGTGGCCTTGGATAGGTTGAAGACAGGGTGTGCATTACATATTTTTTATCGCTGACGCCAAGAGTGAGAAGGAAGGATTTGGGCTGCCTGTATTTATCTATCGAATAAGATTTTATTTTAGCTCTTGCATGTGCGCAGTTTACAACTGCAGATGCACACTATGTTTAAACAGAATAAATTGAAACATCTGTGAGTGCATTTTACATTTTCGCAGTGCATTTATTAACACTAATTTGTAGAGGAAGTAATTGTATGGTTGATGGAATGGCTGATTTCCAGGGGAAAATGGCCATTGAGAGGTGTGGGGGGGGGGTCATAGTTTGGTTACGTATGATTAAGATTAAGGCTGCGTAGGGGTTAGGGTGACATTGATGGTTTCAAGGGTGTAATTTGGGTGGGAATATTGAGGGGGATGAGGTATCCACCCCCTTTACGACAGATGTGAATATTGGGGGGGTGGTGTATTGGACGGTTTTGATTATTGGGGGAGGTCCACCCCCTGTATTTTTAACCTTGAAATGAATGAAGAGTCCCCACAAAGATATGAATACAGATGTGTGTGTGCGGAAAGAATTGAAAGAATGTATTGTATTTCCTGGCATCCAAACGGTGATCGTAACGCGGGGGGGGGGGGGGGGGGGGGGGGGGGGGGGGG
>JABFEA020000035.1:255108-278949 GCA_019775915.2 Cyphomyrus plagiostoma | reverse complement strand
CCCCCCCCCCCTCCCACCCCCCCCCCCCCCCCCCCCCCCCCCCGCCCCCCCCGCGCGGCCGCCCCCCCCCCCCCCCCACCTTTCTGCGTGACCCATCATCCGCCAGCATCAGCAGCAGGAGTGCATTGCCAACGGCATTCTGCTCTCTCGCCCTGCTGCGGATCCCTGCCGCAAACCCCTTCTGTCTTTTCCACTTCACTTCGAGGCCCCAAACGCTTTAAATCATTTTTCTGCGTTGTGTGGAAAATTACACCCCTCAATGCCAGGGCTCTTAACAAGAGATAAAGTAAAAGAACACAGATGCAGGGCTGCTTGCTTCACCGGGAAGACCAAACAAATCCTCGCGCGTTTCATGGTGGACGAGTGTGGAGCTTGGTTTGCCCTGAGGATGCTCCGCGGCCAGAACATCAGTTTGTGTTAAGTGCACTGGTAGAGTGTGCTAGGGCAACACTAACCCCACAGCCCATGCTAGGCGCTAATTCGCTAAAACGCTACAGGCTACAACGGCATGGACCTGAAGGGAGAAGCTAGTGGGTTGTGAGGCAGCCGCATGCACACACAGACTGCATTGTCCGTCTGTGACTGCAGTGGACCGAGTACGGCTCACCTAGGGGGGCTCTGATGGGATTAAGCTGTCAAGTGAAACCACAAGATGGATTTGCCATGGCCCCACACCCAGCGTACTGGGGACAAAAAGGTCATATTCAGGGTAGTTGGACACGGGTGGTTCCCCCTCTCAACGGTTGTTTCTGCCCTGGAGATTGTAATCTGTTGGGGGGGGTTGTATTTCATATTTCCATGCTGTCCCCTCTGGGTTTGGTGGGCCTGCCTTAGGCCCACTCCTTATGGCATTTTTGGGAAGCAAATGAAGACCCCCCCCTCCGCGTCCACCCCTTGCGTACAGAGACAGTCCGTACGAGTAAGTCCTGCTTGGCCCTCCTGCCGTCCTCGAACTATACAGGCAGATCGGCAGATGGACGGAATGTCCCGGAAACCTGCCTCTTAGCTCTCCGTGTTCAAGCAGATTACACAACAGCAGGAACGAGGCGAGCCGTCACTGTGGGCTGCGCCGAATGCACGCGGTACACAGAAACGGTTGGTGTTCCCGCCTCCAGAAATGGTTCTGAAAAGAGGTCGGCTGTCAGGGGAGGTATCGAATAAGAATGTAAGCAGGCCTCGCCACAGCCGCTCGCTCACAGGGGGAAGCTAATTCTGAATTCTAATACGACGCGAGCTCTCCACTAACCTTCCAGCACAACATATCGAATCCAATGCCGTCAGACACCGTCTTCTGCTGTGCGGCAGCGTTCGGCCCACAGTGACTATGAGGTAGTCACGTAATTCGATTTAATCTGCTGTGATTCCCGTCCTGCAGTGTAACAAAAGCAGAGATGCGACCCTCATGCCGCTCGCCCACGCTCACACGTAAATGGGGATGCTTATTCACCAGAAGATCTCTCCTGACTCCATTTCAAGTGTACTCTTCGCTCATTGAAGGACCCTCCTGGGGAACCTTCAGTTGGTGTCGTCACTGTAACGCTTTCATAATGTCCACAGAGATGGGAAAGGCCGAGAGTGACTCCGGCGCTCATAAGATGCCCTGACAATTATCATAAACTGCCCAGAGCTGTTATCACCTGTTGGTGGAGGTTTTATGGGCAGATGAGTGGGTGCTAGCGGGGGTGAGCTGAAGCTTCCTGTCCTCAGGAGATGGCTCTCGGGAGTCTCTGAAGTCAAACTCCAGTGTAGTGAACAGCAGGTCCGCTTGGCCTGAGGGAGGGGGCACCGGTTTGTATTTGCGTCCCTGTTTATCTTGTGGGTCTTCAGTCACAGCTGCTCCCTTAATCATGATTCCGATGCCACGAATCTTCTGACTGCTGGCATCCTGACTGGTCTGTATCGAGAGTGAGAGCAGCGCGGAAGCGCGGCTGTAGCCATGGCAGCTGAATGACACGCTGGCACGCACGCTGGCACGCACGGCTGCCGTCCCGCCTCTCCTGATGACTCCTCTTAGAGAGCTACAGGACCAGAGAATGAGGTTCTGCTCCAGCAACAGAAAAGGCCCGATCTTGAAGCACAGAGCATATTACTTTTATTTTGTACTGAACACATACCATCCATCCAACCACAACTTTCCATACCTGCTTGTCCAGTTCAGGGCTGCTGGGGGTCCAGAGAACTCTCTCACACACACACACCTACAGACAATCTGACAACTCCAGTTATCCCTTCTTATCTTTCCTTCCTGTTGATGAACAGAAGCTGAGCATTTATAGCCGATCAGTTTTTTTAGCCCTATAAAAAAATTAATTATCCTGATGTGAATTATCTATCTTTTTTTTTTGTTTAGATCAAATGACATATTTGTTTAGCCTCTCGGGATTTTCTGTAAAGGATATTTTATGTGCGAGGCGACTTGGAGATTAAACGGGGGCTGAAATGCATGCTGCGTAACTCGAACCTGTTTTTCGTAATAAATTATGAAGGAGACGATATTCTGTACACGGAGATGATTTCAGACTCAGGCATTGCTGCTCACCTTAGACCTCTTCACGTTGTAACCAGATGATTAAATAGATTTTTTTTGTCCGTTTTCATTGCAGACGGGTGGATAGAGGATCCAGTGAGTAACTCGGTGAGAGTGTGGAACTTCCTGTGGCACAGTCACGACAGATCCCAGTCAGCCATCAGAACGAATGGCAGCAGCAGATAAGGCACTAAAGTGATGCGAGCCGTGGGCCGTCCCCTGCTGTCGCCTTTGAGCTATTGCAAAAGCAGCCACCCCAAACCTCACCCCTCGGCATGTAGGCGGCGCTGTGCCGAAAGGCACCTTCTTAATGCAAGAATAATTACCCCACCTTGTGAGGATGAATGAATTATCTAGTGAAACAGAATCGCCTTGTGAGCGGTGGAGCAGAACTGTCTATCTCAGTGTCGTGCTCGCACGTCCTGCCGTGATAATGTAGGAACCTAAGAAATACATTTCATTTATTCTCAGATTGTTTTACTTTATTCCAAATTCTTTTTTTCAGATTTATTTCAATGTGTTTTGGATTAAAAAAATTGTATATGCTGACAAACCGAAAAAAGAGCTTTTAAGGAGAGAAAAGTCACGTAGTCTTTAGAGTATGATGTGTTGCACTCTGTCTCTTTTGCCTGTAACCTATACCCTTATAAGCATATAAGATTTAAACATATAAAGTGGGTCAGACATCATGTTGTGTATTAATATTAGAGGTTTGAGTCACAATCAGGCTGAATAAAAGATAGGCATGTTGCGATAAACGATAAATCAATTAATTGCGAGATAAATTATCGTCCGCATTTTAATTTTCCCGGCGCTAATAATTTTCATTTGCATGCTTGTTTGTTTTCCTTGTGTGTCTAACAAATGGGAATATCGGCTCTTTTTGGCAAACCGGCTCATTTGGCTAAGCTCACCAAGAAGAGCCGGCTCTTTTAAAAAAAACCCGCACCTCTCTTTCTAATGCTGATTAGTGTGACGTGATTTTAGCTTGTTAAAAATAAAACGCTGTCCATTGGGCGGGCTTTTTCGGAAGACAACGTGTTCCGGCCACAGTCGTCCTTAATGTTTAGGCAGCTCAAAAACCCGGACAATTCTATAAACATTAATAAAACGGCTCTTGAACAGGAGCTGGCTCCCATCGTTCACTAAAAACAGTCGGCTCAAAGAGCAGTCTCGTTTGCAAACGACATCACTAGTAATGTGGCGTTAACTCTCGTGTCAGTGGGCTCTTTGCACGTCAGCTTCCGCGTTCATGGAAATGCGGCTCGTTTCCAGTCTGAAAAATGGCATTGGTTTGTACACGCTGTTTACAGGACTTGCCCTAACTTACGATCAACGACGTACATCACTAGTGTAAATCCTTCTCCAAAGTACCAACGAGTAAATTAGAAAAGGGCTTTAAGATGTTTGCCTTGTCTTACATCCACGGATACAAAGGGGAGTCTTATTCGTTCAAATTTGTGGCTGGCGTTAGCTATAGCTTCCCCAGTCATTCTAGCAGAGAATGTTTAACTTAATATGTTCTATATGTGCTTAAGTGCACATTGCGTTAATCTGTGTTTGCTATTCTTAGTGTCAAACCGAAACACGGAAACAGGAGAGGTTGCTACTTCAGATCCATGAAGAAGCACGACAAACAGCGTAGTGTAAAAGTATGGCAGCACTGGTACTTTGTCAGAGTTCTAATTAAAGCTGTTCAATATTCAGATTTGTGTTGCATAGATTCATCAAAGCTTATGATAAACCGCCATAAAACGAGCCACGGAGACGCTGCAGCGAATGCTTTCAGATAATGTGAAAATACGCTGTGTAAATAAAATTGAATATTTAGGTACAGTATTATATTGTAATATACAGCGTATTTTAATTATACACAGTTCAGTAATTTAATATAGTACAGTCGTTTCAAGCGCTTTTCACATTACAGTACTGTATAGTGTAATGTGAAAAGCGTTTGAAACGGTTGTACTATATTTTTCAATCAAAATTAGTGACGCTGTCCGTTTTATTATCTATTATTCATGTAAGAAATATACACGTGTCAGTTAGACTGAGATAGAAAGAAAAAAATAGAAAAAATCGGTTATGATGATCATCAAATTATAATTATCAATTTCGGCCAGGCAGACGTATTCACTATAGGCGGAAAAGTAAAATGTGGCAATAAATTGTATGAAACATGAGTACAAATATGTTGGCTTTGCCAAATTTCCGAGGTTTGCGTGGAATCTTAAAGCTCGATTGTATTTTGAGGACGTGGTGCAGTTAGGAAATTATTATTATTGGTTTTTTTTAGCTTCTCAAACATAAGTTTATCCTTTCTTGCGCTCATAGTTACTGAAACCGGAAGCAAGTGAGCTGTATTTCGCACTGGCGGATATGACGTCACTGCGATGTTATTGTTTATTGCAATAATTCCTGTGGCAATTTATCGTCTAGCAAAATTTGTTATCGTGACAGGCTTAATAAAAGCACTGGAGGAGTTCAGGGCCCCCGTGGACAGACCTGCACAACACTGGTTCCTGCACCGCAACAAAGACACAACTAGGGAGCCATTTCTGTAGATGTTCTGGGATGTGCCCTGAGTTCCTGAGGCGCAAACGAGCCACATGGAAGCTACATCCTTACCCTTGTCCAGATGTCCCTGTGACAGACTCCTTCCTGCTAAAAGGTTTCTAGCTATGCCCGCTTTTACACCATCTTGAGAATCATAAAATGTGAAAGAAGTCATAGGTTTAGAATGTCAGCCCAATATCCGAAGATTTCCGTGTTTATAAGTAAACACCATTTTCATGCCTTGATTCCACGATTCCTTCCGCATTTTTCACATCGAGAAAATCATTGGGCCCTAATAATGGTAGTTTCCTCTCACAGCCCATAGCTGCTCTGTAAACTGCCTATTGTGCATGTGCCTGACCACAGAGTCCCCCCTGACTGTGCCCTGTACTTTTTGGGAGTGGCTCCCGTGTCTTTGTGTCCCTGTACTAGATTAGCCCTGAATGGTGGGAGGTAAATGACTTTGTCGCTGGAAGTTTGGCATCACCTTTATGGACTTTGAGACATCAGAGCCTTCAGCTATTCGCCAGCTGGACGGTGACTTTCCCACTTTGAATAGACAAGGCATTTGGTCAGATTTCAGGGAACATTACATGAAGCCTAATGTAGAGAGAGGGATTAAAAATTAAAACAAAAGGCTTTCCTGGGGAGTAGTAGTTGCTCATATCTTACTAGTGTACTCCTTGTCAGACCTGAGTATTCTTCTGCAAACTGGAGGGTTTTATTCCAAAACTGTTATTATCTCTGAGAAGAGTGCCAGGTGTGTGGAGTAATTGATCTCCTCAGGGATTATAAAGCGGAGCGTGCTGGTGAAATCATTTCTCCAACCCAGGAAAGTGTCTGTGAGTGTTGTGTCTTGGGAAATGGGGGCATTAAACCAAAGATTGTGTGTTATGGTATTTGTGCTCTTCTGCGTACTTGCATGTGTGTGTATGTGTGTGTGTGTGTGTGTATGTGTGTGGAGGGGGGGGGGGCGTGGCCCCTTCAGTGAAAAAGTCATGGGCGAGATACCAAGTACAAGGAGATTAAACCATGGGGAAGGACTTTGTGAAGAGCTCTTGGTTTGTATCTTGTTTTAGTTCAAGAATCTTTACTATGTAGATAATTATATGATAGCAGGGAGAATACTAGGACTTGCGAATCATTGTTTCATCTGGACAAATAGATGGGGTCAGTGTTTAAATACAGTGAATTATGGAATCTCTGATGCTGGCTGAAAACTCAGACTCACACCTGCTTTTTCCTGCTTCTTGTCAATCAGCTAGATGTAGGCACGAGACTGATCAGTGCTGAGGGGGCGGGCCCTGGTCGAACGTTACAATGGGCTATTGGTGGACGGCCTCGGCATAAACTTGCTCCAGCCAATGTCTGTCCAGCCCACCTGCTAGGCGCTAACTCTATCTTGAGCTGCTGCTGTATCACCAAGCGATCAGGTTCAGCATTAATACCAGCATTTCATATCACTGCCAGTCCCCTGGCCCACCTCAATCTCAATAGGGTGGACTGAAAGACATAGACAGAGTGGCTCATTGTAGTAGGTTACTAGGGTGGCACTGTAACAGAGGGCAGCTGTGGCATGTATGGTTGTGCTCACAAGAGCGTAAGTGTTTTCTGCAGCAGGGCTGGAGATGCTGGAGCCGTACTATGCGGTAAATATGTCAGCGTGTGTGAGTCATGTTCTGGTGACTTGTGTCACATGACTCTATCCAGCATGGACATGTGTGATGCTTCTCTATGTACCTGTGTGGGTGCCTGTGGGGGTTTTAATGCTTTTCTCCTCCCAACAGATAGCCAGCTGCTTCCCGGGAACAACTTCACCATGGAGTGCAACATCCCGGGTAACTTCATGTGCGGCGATGGGAAGTGTGTCCCAGGAAGCTATCAGTGCAACGGGCAGCCTGACTGCTTCGACAAGAGCGATGAGAGGGGCTGCCGTGAGTGTCCCCCCCCACCCAGCCACCAGCCTCAGGGCCAGCTCCAGGGGCTCGGCGCAGGAATGGCTGAACACAGCATATCTCAGATCTCACCCACATTGATAATCCTGGCACTGTGCTTAAGTCCATCTGCTTCTAACACTCAAGCAGCTGTGATTCAGAGCCTGTCCTGGCCAGCAGCGGCCTTTAGGATACATACACACACACCAGTTGGTCTTCCTATCTAAATTGGGACCGTCCATTAATTTCTATAGTGAAAACCCTAATCCTGATCACGACACCCTTAACCTCTACCCATCCCTAACCTTAACCATAAGTAACCAACCCAAATACAAGACTTTTGGCATTTTTACTTTTTTGATTGCATTCACAGATCCTCATAAAACTGAGGTTATCCAAACGGGGACCTCAAAAGATGTCCCCAAAAATAGTGAAATATCAGGTTTTACTACACTTTGGGGATAATTTGGTCCTCAAATGTGATCTATGCAAACCCATGAGCACGCGCGTGCGCGCGCACACACACACACACACACACACACACACACAAACAATCTTACTTTAGACCCAACACCTTCAACATCAGCTATGTGTGTTTGTGTTGTGGGGCAAACCACCACGGCACGGGGAGGACTTGCAGACTTACTCACAGACCTCGGGTTCGAATTTGAACGTGCAGCCCTGGAGACTTGAGAAAATGATGCTGCACACCAGTCCATCTCATTCCGCTGTAGGAACGTTAAGTAACGAGCAAAGTGCCTTTAGTTTGGTTTTCATTAAGCATTCCTCCACCCCCCACCCCCCCTTTCCTGGGGGTAGTACAATAAAGATAGCAAGCTGCTTTGCAGTTCAGGAATTCTCTGGAAAGTCCCACCCCCCCTGCTCCTTGGTCCTCCTGGTCTCTTCCGTGTCCTGTCCCTGCCTGTTCACGTCCAGCTCTCAGAAACTCCTGGTTTGATATATGGTTCCAATTACGGTGCCTGTAGATGGTCCATTTTTGGGGGAGGGGCTTCCACTCTGGTCTCACTTTGTCTCTTTTTAATGATTGCTTGAGGCCCCACACACCTTGCCGGGGGGGGGGGGGCGGCTGGCACCTCACACGCATGACACCCTGCGATCCTCCTCAGTCTGCTGGGTCTGCCTCAGGCAGGAGGAGTGGGGGTAGGGGGCTCCTACCAGTTGACCAGGAAAAGCAAAATTTCCAGCCTCCCCTCCCAGATGCCTACAGACCTTTGCTTTTCGTAGACAGACATGAACTGTCCTTTTCATGAGTCATGTGGTTGTCCTGAATACCTCTGTTGGTCTTTTGTGTGCCTTTGATTGGACGGTTAACTGGGGGTACAATGATGAGGGGCTGTTATGGGGAACCCACTCAGACAGCAGGAACGTTTTACCTCAAGGCCTTTTGCCTCCATTCCCCGAGGGGGCTCCGCTATGCAGTTCGCTGTCATCCTGGCCAGCATTCCGTCCTGATATCCCTGAGGGCAGACTGATATTCCTCACAAATGTCCCATCTCCCAGATACTGACAGTTCTGTATCCCTGACACTATCCAATATCCCTTATGATGGTCTGTTATAATTGAAAGCAGCTCATTTTTTTCCAGTCTAAGACACCGCTGTTCCATTAAAAGCCCTTGGATTGGATCCCATAGCAGTTACAGTGGCCAGCAAACGTGATACTGTTGCAAACACTGTGAGTTTAGTCAGTGACTGCCTCAATTAGCCAGTCACTCTATGTGTGGTACACTGTTTGCAAACCATTCATATAGAAGAGCACAAAAATGGAAAGGGCTGGGGGACATACCTTAAGTCCCCTGTCAAAAGGTGTCTAATGCGTGTATCCCACCCCCGTGAAATCCACCCTTGGTTTGCTCCATGGCTTGGAGAATAGTGCTGGCTCTGAGTGCTTTTAACACTGCTTTAAGTGAATCGTATCACTGTTTGAATCCTTCACATTCCTAATTAACCAGGGAAAGCTGCATTTCCACATTTCCAGCCCCCTCCCAGTTTATCAGTCTTATTATTCTTTATTCTTCTTCCAATTATTTCTTTGCATTTTGGTCTTTTGTATGTGTAAGATGCAGGATGCCTACATTTCCTGCAGGATCAATAAAGCTCCTATCGGTCTGTCTGTCTCTGTCTGTCTCTCAGCCAGTCACTCAATAATTGCTGTACCCTCAATAACATTCTGCTGTATTCAAAGCCATATTTGCACATTATTATGGAGGTACATCGGAGACCCTACAGCGGCGTCCATGACTTACTGTCATTTTCATGGCTGTGCCCATCCACTTAAGGACACCGGCCAGAAACCCGATTCATGACTTAAGAGTTGCTGGTTTACTGCTGTCAAGGAGACCACAAAAACACAACTTTGTTAAATATCCAGGTGGATGAAGGAGCTCTGCATGCAATCATTAGCTCAGCAGCAAAACAAAGAATTTTAATATTGTTTTTTGCTTACTGGATGCTTTACTGTCTAGAGGGAGTGGCTCTGCGCATTATAAGATTGGCTCCAGGCGGGATGGTGCACAGGTCCACATGATGAGAGTAGAAGGAAATAAGGGGACTTTATGAGGGTTTGGGAATATAGCAGATTTAGGGGGCTCTAGCCACGATATTTTTTTATTTCAGCATCCCTGAAATAATATTTTTATAATCCATTTATTTGTTTGTCTTGTATTTTTATACACATTTCGACTCAAAATGCGGCCAATTTTTGGGGTCTACAAATGGGGACGGGAGCTATAGTCGTAAGGTCTGTTCTTTTGGGGGGCAGAAAAAAAGATGCATGATGTATTATCAGGGCCTGGGTCACCTGACCCTGTCCCACCCCAGAACATCCTCTCCCTCCCCCAGTCTTGCAGCCAACATGTGGCTTTTGGTGTAGGTGGTCATGTGTGTTTACCTGAGGCTCAGCGTGTCTGAGGTTGTATCCGGTTGCCTCGCGGTCATCATTACGTCATTAACGCCCCCCCCCACCAGCGAGATGGGATGATGTCACGACTTGCTCTCGTCAGCATTCTAAGGATTACGTTATTTGTGGGGGGTTTTTCAGCCTACATGCAGACATGTTACAGTCTAATTAGTGCTCGTGGGGGGGGGGGGGGCGTGGGGGTCAGGTCAGAGAGCACCATGTTTATGGCACCCCCAGAACACACCACGTTTCCAGGGCTAGTTGCCATGACGGCCGTGCTATGGACTATGCTAGTGGATAAGAATATTTGCCTACCATTGACGAAGTCCCAAGTGCAAGCCAGCATCGGGGCTGGCCTGTGTCTCCTCTACCCCGGGGGAGCCTCCCACCTGTGCCCAACTGTGCAGATAAGTGAGCCTATTTCCTAACACCGGTCCTCCGGCCTGTTTCCAGGGAACGCTTTAGGGTGGCATGCCAGTGAGGTGGTTAGAGGAGAGGAAAGGCAGCTATTGTAATCTCTGTTTGCTCATCGAGGGCTTATGTGACACGGGACACGCAAGGCAGAAAAGTATGACTTTGGCCACCTTTATCTTAGGGGGCAGCATGTGGCACAACAGGATAAAGGCTTTGTGCCTGCGATCGGCAGGTCGCCGGTTCAAGCCCAGCCCTGACAGTATAATCACGTCTGTGGGCCCTTGAGCAAGGCCCTTAACCCCCAGCTCCATGAGCACCACTGCCAGTAGCTGCCAAGTTTGGTCACACCTACATGTGTGTCATGGAAAGCAAGATGGGTAGGCAAAAAGAGAATTTATTGTTAAGTCTTATTAAATAGCAAGTGACTGCATCCTCAATTCCTCCCTCTGTCCTGACTTGTGCTTCAGTGGCCTTAGGATTGAGATGATGTGGCTAAATAATCAGGGGAGATTCTGTCCTATGGACAGGAATGAGGGGCCACGTGATTGGATGAGGTTTTCCTCCCTCTGGCTTTGATTGGACAGCTGCTTATACTGTAATTAATGGCAACAAGCAGCCATGACGTATGGAATGGGCCGTGTTTACTGCACAGCCGGAGATGGCAGGTGAGACATGGGCAAAATGGGGAAGAACTTACTGAAGCATGATGATGCCTCAAGTTTATAGTGGCAATGAAAACCATTCACTCAAAGCAGGTCCATTACAAAGCACTTAATGATATAATTAACAGCCAGAGTGGCTTGCTGTGTGAGAGACTAGCTGATTTTGTGATATTTTAGCAAAGATTTTATTTTACCTCTTTTCACTGTCAAAACTTGCTGATCAGATGATGAAAGTTTATTCCTAAAATATTTGTGCAAATGGAGCCTTAACGGGTGGCCAAAACCAGCATTCTGTCACATCTGCATTTCAAAGGTGGGGCCATCCTTTAAAATGTGGTGATCGATTACTTTTGTCTTGCTGACTTGGCTCAGCCTGTCCCTGTGGCCACTGCCCTTACATCTGAGTGCCATTAGCTATTGATTTTACTTCAGAATACAGGGTCGGAGGGCACATTCAGCCCAGTGCCTTGCTTGTCTCTCCCTGGCTTCCTGCACAGCACTCAGCTCCTGTATTGCCCATCTGTCCTGGTCTATCCCCGATAGTGGTGTTGGTGATGAGCAATGACAGGGAGTGGAGTGAGGGGGGTAGTGCCAGGCTCTGACCCCAGCTGCCCAGCAAATTCCCCATTAGCTTCCTACCCTCCTGACAGCGCCCCCTAGTGTTGTGAGCCGGCGACGCAGGTAGCATTGCAAGCTCTTGGCGCACCCAGACCCGTTCCCACCACGCTCCGTCGCAGCAGGATGTGAGCCTGGAGGCATTCTGACATTGACACAGAGGGAAGAGAGAAGAGATGACATCTGTAAACAACGTTCGACTGTAACAGAAAGTGCCTAGAATGAAATTAAACATGGAGAAAATAAGGAAACTATAGAGCGCCTATAAATCTAAATAAATGTAAGTAGACATCTGTGATTATCAAGGTCAGTGGTGGTAGCTGGTACCCAGTAATCAGTCATACACAGGACTGTCCTTTATTGAATATGGCTGAGCTCACTGGCAGGGGGCCTATTTCCATGGCCCTCGTCCTTGGTCCTGTGAGGCCACAGTGCTTGCGGGTGTTTTTTTCACTTTTTGTTTTCTTCACTTTCCTCAGTGTCAGTATCGGGGGGGTGCATCAATTTAATTAGTCCAGCGGTGCCCTTAAGCAACCAGACAGAAAATCAACGAGGGCAGCAGCCAGCCTGCAGCCGCTAAACCGTTTGACGCGTGGGACCAAAAAGCGACGATGATGACCCAGGTCACATGGATGATGGTGCAGGCAGGCAGCAGGCCGCCTGCGACCCCAGCTTGGGGGGGGGGTCACATGTATTTTGGGACTGGGAGTAGGAGGAGGGTGCATCCCAGGGCAGGAGATCTGCCCATTCAGTGCTGCCACACAAAGGAAAAACACAGTAACTGCATCCGTCCATCAGTTTTCTATACCCTCTTGTCCTATGCAGGGTCACAGGTTCAGAGCCCAACCCAGAAACTATGGAAGCAAGGCAGGGCACAACCCACGGTGAGGGAACCAACCCATCACAGGACCCGTTCACTCACTATTCATACATAGTCACACCCATGGGCAATTTGGCCTGGCATGTTTTTGGATCGTGGGGGGAAACCAGAGAACCAACAGGATGGTGTAAGCAGGTCCGAGTAGCCAGGTGAGATCAAGTGATATTCGTGGAGGATTAACAAGGGTAATTAATATTTTCCCAAGTATTCTCAAAGCTTGTCTGTCATTGTATTTTTCACCAGAGGTTTTACAACACAACATTCCATTATTTCTGATTAGTTTTGCTTGTGTCATGTTTGTCTGGATGTGTACACAGTACCTGGTATTTCAGCAGCGTGAAGAGGGGCCTCTGCATGTACAAGCTGTGAGCCGGGCCCCCAGACGCTCGCGGGAGAGTGAGGCTGGGTCTGTGGGGCTTCTGTTCACTCGTGCAGTTTTTTAAAATTCAGAGCCCCGTCCCGTGTCATGCTCAGTCCTCATTTAAGTTGACGTTATGCTAAGCAGGCTAAAACGCCCTGCTGTTTTTATGCATGGGGAGGGGGGTATCGACGGGGTGCACTTCAATCCCTTTTCGTTACGTCTGGCACGATTTGTCGTGCTTAACGCCTCCTTGAAAGAGGCTGTTTCATCTGCGCTTTTGGGCAGGTCTGGTGCCGGCGGCTATGCGCGCGTTGGCCCGAACGTGGAGAGCCTGCGGGAATTAGTGGTAACCACCTGAACCGCAGACTCTGGGCCGTTTCCACCCTCCGCGACTTACTCATGAAGCGTGACACGCGGAGCCATGCAGCCCTGTGTCTCTGCACCAAGCCTGCAGCCCATTGTGGAACCCGTTGCAGGGTAGCTGCTTTCCGGTGGTCCGCTGGCTTTTTAACATTCTAGCAGGCTCCTGCATGCCCCCCCACACCCTGCCCTGTCCTTCCTCTAAATAGGCCGACAGGGCGGTTGGTTGATGACTTCCTGCTGGGGAAGCCTCCAGCATGGAGCAACATGGGGTCTGGACACGAGTAGTACAAGGAAAGCAGACACACTATAGCAGGCTTGCCTCCTGCCATTCATACAGCCATTATTGGTCCTGTAATCACCTTCACCTCCCCCCCTCTGGACCCCTGTAAATGTATCCTGTCCCCTGCTCTCCCAGTCCTGCCTGCCGCAGGCAGAAGTCTCCCTATTGTATATCCACATCACTGTATCCCCCAGTCTATAATCGCATCCCCCCCCCGCTCACACCGCCCGGTCCAGTCCGGTCCAGCCTTAACCAGTACCCGGTTCCCTAATTATATCCTGCCTCCTCTCCGCAGCCAAGCTGAGGTCCAAGTGTGCGTCCACATTCTTCGCCTGTGGCAACGGCGAGCATTGCATCATCGGCCGCTTCCGCTGCAACGGCTTCACCGACTGTCCGGACGGCAGCGACGAGGAGAACTGCAGTGAGTTGGCCGACGGTGCCCCCGGGGTGGGGGGGGTCACTTTAAAGCCAAAGTGTGATTCTATTTGGGGCATGTGACAGGAAGCACACAGGGATTGTGGGTAGTTGATGTACGCCTGACATTAAGCGCGAGTACAGGCAAGGGAAACCTGACCATATTAAATGTAACATGGGGGTTGCATGGTGTGAGCACTGGTCTCCAGAGCCCAGTGCCTGCTCCCGGGTCAGCCGTGCATGGTGTCGAAGGCCATGGACCACAGCCTCCCTCTGGGTGCGGCCCACGTCTCACAGATTGCCCCCCTCAGCAGGGAGCACGGGCTGGCTCTGTCCCATTGTCCTGGGGAGCGTCAGTCTCTCCATTCATTTAAATTGTAGGCTCTGTGTCTGACCCATGACCTCGCAGGGCGCTCTATAGCCGCCATCTCATTTCCCCGTGTGAGCTCGGGAAGTGGATTAGGGAGCGGGGCTCTGACAGCAGCAGATACCCCCCTCCCACCCTGACACTGCATCCTCTCCCCATGCAGCAGCTAACCCCCTGGTGTGCTCCGCCACCCGCTTCCACTGCCGCAACGGGCGTTGCATCGATCGCAGTTTCCTATGCAACGGCCAGGACAACTGCCTAGACAACAGCGATGAGGAGGAATGCCACACCACGCCCGGTGCGTAGATGCATGCACACACACAAGCACATCCACAAATGTGTACTCACGCATGCACACACACGCACACGCACAAGCACACCCACAAATATGTACGGACACACGCACAGACACGCATGCACATGTATGCGCAGATGCAAACACACATGCCTGAGCACAGAACAGCACACACGCGCACACACACACACACGGACGCACACACATGCACGTGTATGCACAGATGCAAACACACATGCCTGAGTACAGAACAGCACACACACACACACACACACACACACACACCCTGCACCTGTGATCCACTTAGAGGAATGAATTTGTTGTTACATGTGATCCGTCGCTTTGCCAAAATGAATGCCGAATTCAGGTGGTGTGAGAGAAATATTTTCAACTTTAAACTGTTCGCTCTGGCTCTCCTGCAGCTCCGTGTTTTATGGCTGCGCCATGCAGACGCTGGCTTTACGGTTACCTTGTTCCTGTCTGTCTGCGATAGTGTACAGTACTGTAAGTCTTAGGCAGTCAAAGGAATTGTTTAAAACTACTTATCTGGGTGGTAAGGGTATATTTGCTGAGAGGAAAAAAAAACACAATTTAACATTAAAACATATGCAAAAAAAAAAAAAAACTGTAACACAATTAAAAACTAACAGGAATTTCTTTTGTTGTCCAAAAAGTTATTGGTATCTTGCTGGATGGCTAGATGAACACCGCTTCAGTTCCCAAACCCCTCCTCAGGGGCACCTCAGCCGTTCCATGTTTTTATTAAAGTTCACAACCAGCTGCCTTAATGAATTAACATAATATGTTAGATTACTCAACGAGATATTAGTCATTCGAGGCATATTAGTGGTCGAGTCTACGAAACTACGTTTGTGTATTGGTTAGTTTATGGAGATACTCTGATTACTTTAGCAGAGGTTCTGGAATGGCTAAGCTAACACACTTTGACAGCCGTAATATCGTTTTACACCAACAGGGAGACATTCAAACATTGTTTTTATTGACTAACTATTTGCACCAAGCTGCAAATTGCTGAGTAAGTATGAACCCTGAGCAGTAAGGCACTTGCATCCAAATGCAAACACCTTAACCCCAGTCCCTGTGCCACTGCAAACTTTCGGTGAAAATTTCAGCCCCTCCTTTGTCAGGGAGACCTTGGATGCAGCAAGCGCCTACCTCTCTCTGCTCGGTCCCACTCTGGTCTGGCCCGGCCTGGCCCTGTGCTAATGGCAGGCATGCTGTCGGGGGCTGATAAGAGGCACGAGCTCCGATAAGCTACCTGAACCGCACCCTGCATCTGTCGCTCCTCTCTGAGGGGCCGAAATCTCTGCTACCCTCCTGCAACAGCCCAGTGTTGTTGGAGACCCTCTGATAATTAACCCTCGCCACACCGTCAGCCCCTTCATGCCAAAGCTGGCGATTTCCGTGGGGTGATTAATTCAGCCCGTAGCACCTCGGGATGAAATGGGGGGGGGGGGCTGTTTTATTCCTCCTTTACTTTCCTCTGGCTTGAGTGACCCTGACTTGACGTCTCCTGGTGGCTCCAGGCCAGTGAGTACACAGGACTTCAGCAGAGATGCTGATGTTTGAAGGTGTAAAAGGATCCACCTCCTTTGTGCATTGAAGATGTGTCATTTGTCCTCTGATTGGTGACATCTGATGCTTTAGTTATAGATCAGTATCTAGGGTTAGTGAGTGTGTGTGTGTGTGTTTTTTTTTTTTTGGGGGGGGGTGTTGTATATATTACATCGTGGAGACCAAATGTCCACACAATGTGAAAAAAACCTGTTATTCTGATGTTGTGGGGACCATTTTTTTTTGTGAATGTAATTAAAAAAAACGCCAAAAGTCTTGTATTTTGTTTGGTTAATTATGGTTAAGGTCGTCATAGTTGGGATTAGGTCCATAGAAATGAATGGCGAGTCCTCATAAAGACATGAATGCATGGACTGCGTGTGTGTATGTGTTTGTGTGTGTGTGTGACTGTCTTTCACGCTTCGTCAGGGGCGTGATGAGCATGCTGCAGCAAGAGACTCTAGTCACAGACGCCAGCCTGCCATCAGTTATCCTCGACATCACGGCATGGGTCTGGCAGCTAGGGACGGCGCCAGCGAGCGCGTCACCAATGGCAGTCCATCGCTTTACATGTCGGCTTGTTCAGAAGCAGCCGTGTTTCCTTCTGTGCCATCGCACACTTTGCTGGTCCCGAGGAGCCGGACATGCTTGCTGTGTATACTGGAGCATAAGGAGACGCTACGGAGCCTCATCCATCATTGGCGGCCAGCTGGCCTGCAAGCGCAAAAGCAGGTTTGTCCCCAAACTCGCCGGCCCACATTAGGATGGGCCGGCCTCCCCAGCAAATTCTTAATGGGCTCTGAAACGCCCTTGACATTCTGCTCCAGCTGTTCTACAGCCCAGAACATTTTTTTCATGTGTCTGTGTGTTTGCGTGTGTGTCTCTGCGCACGCATCTGCCTGCTGCGTGTGTTTGTGAGCCTTTGCTCCCCCCACTGGCATAGACCCGCCCCCCCCCCAGCCTTCATCAAAGGGTTAAATAGGGCCATCCGAGCGTGTGGGCGGATGGGGTGAACTGGTGTCGGCCCCCGTTCTTTAGCTTGTCACGCGCCCCCAAACCCTGAATTAGGCCATGCTGTTCAGCTCCCAGAATCACTCGCGCCTCCCCACCGGTGCGTAACCATGGCGATGGTGGCCAAGTGGCAACCTACTAGCCCAGCGACCCATGGTGGAATTTCAGCCAGGACAAAAGAGCCAGTGTTCCCAGGCCGCCCCCCTGCCCCCTGGAGAGACCTTGGCCGGCACTGGGGGTGAGATCACCACCAAGGCACTGAACACCTCACCTCCTGACATCTCAGAGGCCGCAGAGTGTGACACTTTCCCGCTCCGAGGCCTCCATCTTCTGCTAACTCCTCGTATCCATGGATGTGCTCTCCAGGAATGTGCACGCAGGCGTGGCTTTATGTCAGGCGGGCGGAGATTGGCTCACATCACTCTCCCTCTCTCTTCCTGTCACTCTCTCTCACTCTGTTCCCGTCTGTATATGGAGTCGTGTCACACAGAAGCAGGGGCCACAGAGGGGTATTGATACCCTGGCAGATTCAAGGAGCCCAGCGCTATAGGGGCCCTTGAATACAGAAATTTATAACTTAGGGGAATATGGTAAATTTTATCCCCCACCACACCTGGCAACATATTTTATCATCAAGGGGAGGCATTCCGTACTTCTTCAGAAAGTGGCAACCCTAGGCCCATGGTGACATTTTGCCGGAGGGGCCCGGAGTGTCTAGCTATACCCCTGCACAGAGGTGGCACCAGTGGTGATCCAGGCCCCCCCCTGAACTTCCAGAGAACAGAGGATCCTTTTTTTCTGTTCGCCTCTGGCTGTCAGGACATGCATCATTTATTGTAGCGGCGCAGGCAGACGGTACAGAACAGGGCTGCAGCACTGCAGAGCAGAATATCTGCGGTACAGCAGCGTAGCCCCAGGAAACCTCTCCTTTCAGAGTTATACCTCTCCTGATGTCAGTCAGTGTGACGGAAAGACCGCGGGATGCCGACGCCGGAAGCCTGGGGGAGCTGGGGAGGGCCATGCCGGGCTGCGGTGGAAGGCACAGGCTCTCTGGTGGTGAAGAGTGGACATTGTAGGGTCCGGGCGTGAAACGGCATCCACTCATTTACCCAGCGATAAAGGCCGCGGCGCTTTAAGTGCTGCCACTCCTCGCTCCGCGGTTGACATAAGTAGCAGAGCGTTTATCCGGCATCCAGTGAGCCTGTTTATCTCACTCCTCCATGTTTCATTTCTTAGGCATTCCAACATGAAGTAAGTAGAAAGAATTTTATTTTTAATACGGAACCAGCCGACCATACAGTGCTTATCCAGTATGGTTATTTTTATTTTATTTTTTTTGGTGTTGGAGCCAGTTTCAGGAAACTCATGGCAATTTTTAGGATGGGGTAGCAGTCTATCATAGGGCAATTTAGAGGTATGTTTTTGGTGTCTGAAAGGAAGACCATGCAAACTCTACCCATCCAGTGGGGCTAGGATGCCGCTCAGTCTAACGGGATGTCTTTGAACCCCAGGAGCTCCATAGGGTCCCGAGAGGAACAGAACATGCACAAACTGCCCGAGCAGAGCAGAGGTGTGCTTTATTACAGTCAAGCTGCAATAATATTTCTGTCTTGCTTCATTTATATTGATCATTATACCACAGCAGGGGTGGCAGGAGAAGGTCAGCTGCAAACTTGTGTTGAACCACTAAATTTATTGATGGTTTAGTGCTGACTGATAGTGTGGGCAGTTCTGCCCCAGAGTGAGGAATTTAATTTCGAGACCTGTGCTCTGGTGACACAGAGAGCATTGCAGGCCCACCAGGCGTGATCCTTCACCAGCGTGCTACCCATGGGAGGAACCGCGGGAGTGAAACCCCGTTGCGTGCCGGCAGAGCAGGGCGGCCAGCGCGGTTTTAAACGGAGAAATGTTCTTTGTCGGTTTTATTTGCGGTCATTAGCCCACCAGCCAGGGGGAAAAACCAGCACAGGGATTAGAAAAACATGTGCAGGGAGGTGTCATCGTTGTTGTGTTCCAGGGCACAAAATGGAAAACAGGCAGGAGGGTGGGGTGTCCAATGAAAAGTGAAGGCCGGGGGGAGGTGTCCAATGAAGAGTTAAGGCCAGGGGGAGGGAGGGGTGAGGTGTCCAATGAAAAGTGAAGACTGGGGGGAGGGAGGGGGGAGGTGTCCAAATAAAAAGTGAAGGGTAGAAAGAGGGATGGGTGAGGTGTCCAATGAAAAGTGAAGACTGGGGGGAGGTGATGAGGAGCAAAGCTAATGAAGGAAGTGAAGAGCAGCCAAAACCCAACACCATCACTGATCCTATTTCTGTTGTCTTACTTCTAACCTTTCCTCTGCTCTGTGCCCATTGGCCGACTGTGCCGCATCCCAGAATACCCCACCTGCCTGGAGCTTGGCCATGGAACCGTGCTGCCAGCCCAACAGTCGTGCTGCAGTGACCTCTTACAGCCGTTTCCGCACGCCCTCCCCGAGGATCCCGCCTAGCACTTTGCTCCGAGACATGATGCGTAAGCCGCTTGAAGTGGTAATTCCAGACGGCTCCCACAGAGACTTTATTTTTACCCGTCTCTCCCCTGTCTGCCTCCCTTTCCCCTCCTCTGATGCTCAGTCGGATTTCCGCCTCCAGAAGCATGGCATAGCCATGTCTTCCTTCTCGGCTCCCGGTTCCCTGACCTTCCCGCTAGGCTCTCTCTCTTGGCCTCATTCCGCTTCTGTTTTCGTCGAGCCCATCACCCTCCAGCTCCCATTGGCCAGACCGGGCTCCCCATGCGGAAAGCATGTTGGCTGCAGGTTTCACACGCAAGTGTCACACCAAGAGGAGAAGAATGAGGTCGACCATCTGTAGCTGACACAACATTGGTCCGCGAAGCTCATCGAACTTTATGGAAAGTGCCAACAGCCGAATGGGCTAACCGCCTGTGAACTGGCCTGATCCAGGTGGACGTTAGCAGCCCTCTAGCTGTGAATGAGGGACCCATAAAGCAGTTTGATAGCCGCTTGAATAAATCTGTCAGTTGTCCCTGTGCTAAATTAACGTCTAATTTCAATCCATGTATTCGGACCTTCATGCTGTGGCAGTGAGCATGTGTTGGTTGCCATAAACATTCCCAGACCAGCTTCTCACTACCCACTACTGATGCCATGGTCGGCATGGCGTTCGCAGCTCACTTAAAGGGGCAGCTCACCCAAAAATAAAAAAGAACATGATTCAAATATGCTGTAGGACTGTCTGTCCATCCAGATTGTTGTGGTGAGAGTTGCCTAGTTTTGGAGCTATATGCTATAGAAATGTCAGGCTTCCCTTGAAACAGGAGTGAATGGCAAAAATTCGACAGCAGTGTCTCTAACCAGAAATCCTGACCCGGTTACTCAAGATAATCCATAGACTTTGTAGTGAGCAGTTCAATGTAGCAACTATTTTCTTTCTGCTGAACTCCACATACCAACTGTATCCCTGTACAGCACTTAGTGCCGATGCTTAGAGAGTAGGTGTCTTCTTTAATGTGCCTTTCAATTACTCTGCTGCCCCCCTAAACTGTGTCCTTACAGCGCCTCTTATTGCTAATCTTCCCCCATCAATGCAGTCAAGGAACTGGGCTCTGAAACCCAAACATCTCCTCAAAGACCATGCTCGAGGCGCACCGAGTCTCTGTGGCATCTTCGAGACGACGCTCCTGGGTCAATTAAGCAGGCTATTTGTGTTGAGGCTCATTATGGGATGTTTCTGAGTATGCCACGGGCCCCCCTGACTCACAGAGACTGCATTGTTCTGAGATGCCCTAGGCGTAAGGTGGTTAAAGTGTCGTCTCCTTTGCAGAGAGAGTTTGTGTTCCATGCTGGTATGAGGAAAGCTGTTTTGAAAGGGGCCAGCGGAGGAGAGGAGGTTGGGATCTTGGGGTGTCACCCACTCTACTAGGTAGGACCTCATTCATGCCTGCTCTCATTCGCAGGATCTTTCAGGAGAAGCAACGGGGGGTTAAATTAAGGGCAGGAGACGAGGGAGATGTAATGTGCTCATTGGGACCAGCGCCCCCCCCACGCTTCACTGTTCAACAGAGCAACTCTGAGAAGGGGCTGATTATCTCTGAAGTTAAATACCATCCTCCTCCTTTTCAAGTTATAGAATATAATGATCTCGCTTTGCTAGGGAAACGCCCCCGAACGCCAGTCACCAGTCGCCACGCCATCTTTGGTGTTTCCCTTGTGCTGGAGACACTATTCCTCATCTATTAAGAAGGACTTTCAGACAATTTATTACAAAGGAAACAATGAGAAATTAAAATCACCGAAACTGTCAAACGGTTCTTCTGATGTGGCCGGCTGGAAGGCTTGCAGACCTGCTAGTACTCCAAGGCTGCGGGGGTGGGGTTGGGATGGGGGCACTAACATGTCTGTTCATGCCTGTGGTAGGCTTTTTAATACTGTTCTACTCCAATTATAACTGTTTATGGCAGTGCTTTGTAGCAAGAATGTAATGTGTTTTCTGAAAAAGGCTCCTGGCGAATTGATGATAATTGTAATGGCGATTTAAGCTTAATTAGTCATGTGGAAGCGGTTCAGCAAGGAGTGGGTGTTTGTTCTGCTAGTAACAGTCTACGCTGTACTGCAGTGCTTGATTTCAAAACTCCCCAAAACTCACCCCACCTGCAAGCCTGGTAGGTAGCCTGCTCTAAACTGGAGTCCATGTTTTAAATCCTGCCTCTGAGTGGAAGCCTTGGTCTCCTCCAGGTTTGTTGTCTGGCCCAAATTTTACTCTTTTTTTTTTTTTTTTTTTGCTCTCAGCGTGCACACGAATGTTAATCCGCCAGTACTTCCTCTGTCACCCACGGACACCCACCTAAAGGCCAGAATATGTTGACCTACCCCCTCCACTCCCCCCAGTTGCCACAGAAACCGCTCATCCCTTTTTGCATGTCCTGTGATTATCTCATCTTCAAAGCTGCTCCACAGTCCTCATTTGAACTATGACCCTGCTCCCTACCCCCCTCCCCGGAAAACTTTCGGCTGCCCTTGAAAGAATTTATAATTCCCAGTCATGCCATGCCGTCTTTGGAAACCAACTGAATTATTCAGCGGTTTGATCACTCTGTGGTTAGAAAAAGTTTTTTATTATTTTTAATCAACTGATACAAAATGTATTTAAACACAGCTGCAGTCTTGAAATTCCCGCCCTGCAGGCTGCAGACTGCAGCCAGTGTTGACTGGCAACGCCCCCCAAACAATGAGGCAACTTTGTCGGCTTCTATGCGAAAAAGCCAAGGAGATAATGGCCCAGGCCAAGCCTGACAAGCTATTAGAAGGGAGCCAAACGCGTTGGATAGAGCGTGACAGCCTCTCACGCTCTCAGTACTGAGTGTGTGTAATCTATGGCGCCCCCTGGAGATAAAGCGTGAAAGAACATGCATCTGAACATGCATAAATCGAGACCAAGTTCGGCAGGCATATTATAAAGCCTAGTTTCACAGCCCACGGTCCCACTGACATCCTGAATTGGAGCGTGCGGGTAAGGGGTGGGGAAAGTTGGCCTCAGCCTTGTTTATCTGGGATCATTTACCCAAAAGGGGCGAGGAAGGGGTAATTCAAGGGTAGGATTTCAGTAAAAAATGAACATATCATACTGCCCCCTGCTGGGTCATTTGTATTTGCATGTTTTTGTAATACATTTTTTTTGCCTTTGATTTGCCTGTCACTGCAGTGACTCATGTGATTGCGTGTATGAGTTCATCTATGGCAACAAAGCAACATGTGGATTAAAAGTCATCCTTCCATCTTTACATCCATTCACCAGCGATCACTGTCTTGGTCACAGTCATGGGAAAAGAGAAGTCAGCAGTATGATTTCTAGAAGAAACATGCTAACAATCTCAGCAAAATAATCTCCCATATTTAAAATGGGTCCTTTGAACTGCCATGCTTTTTCACAAGTATTTAAAAGATTTTTATATTTGTCAAATTCAGTTGCCCACATTCTGACCTGATAATTCCTCAATGGATAATTGAATCCCCACATACAACAGAAAGGCAGCCGGATGGTGGAAATTTAAAGACTTTCGGTTTCCCACAATGCACCTGAACGCGATGACGCACTCAAAACAAGACAAACACCTTTCAGTATTTGGTCTGTCCAGCACGGGTGGGAACAAAGTCACAGGCCTGCCACTCATTCACATTCTTGGCCCTGACTACCAGTGGGGATTGAGAATTTAACTCTGAAAAATGCTGTATCTCAGCAACCAGGCACCATGGTGTGCTGCAATTAAACTTCATCCCCAGTTGAACCAAAGCAGGGTCCCACAGCCATCCTGCAAAGCTGACTCTTATTCTGTGCCTGGGTCACGGTAACACATTTCCATCTGGGACATTGTTCAGGCTTTCTTTGTCTTTGTAGGGGGGCTTTTCAATTCATAACGAGTTTAGTTCCCTTCAGTACCAAGTGTGTGACTCTGTGCAGCAGAATGCGGCGATAAAATGGGGGAGGGGGGTCATGAGCAGAGTGTCCACACCCATCTCTCCGCATTGAACCTGTTTATGTATTTTTTTTGTAATTTATTCTTGTTTTTTACTTATTACTTTCCTCCTCAAGGGACCTTAGTGTTTTTTGTTTTTTTTTTTTTTTTTGGGGGGGGGGTGATTTCCAAACTGCAGTCAATGTAAACAAGTGGAGGACC
>JABFEA020000035.1:231752-245997 GCA_019775915.2 Cyphomyrus plagiostoma | reverse complement strand
TAAAAGCTGGGGTGTTTAAACTTTTTTTACCCATTGACTTTATACCCCCCCCCCCCCCACACACACACACACACACACACACACACACACACACACAAATAGTCTACAAATATATAAATAAAAATGAGGAAAAACCTTAGCACTGGTGATGTGGGGGCCTGATGATCTGTAATCCTCCTATTCTTGGTGACATACTTGTAGACAGACTTCATCTCATCATCTTCTGTTGTTTAGGTGGGTGCGCATGAAGAATCTGTCCTCACTGCAGCACTTAGTGGCTCAGCGTAAACACACAACTCAAAGCATCTGAAGGAAGTGTGATCGATATCCCACCCAAAACTAGACCAGAAACTGAGATCCAAACCTCTGCTTGTGAATGGCGTCAATCGACTGATCCTCCTCTTAGGCTTGACCCCTCTGGTACTGAAGGGTACTAGAATCGATTTTCCATCACAGTGCCAAGTACTCACAGTACTCAGGAGGTCTTCCAGGGGGCAGAAGATCACACTTCTGTCAGCTCTGTTCCTGCACGCCTTCATTCTGCTCTCTCACTCCACTTTTTCACTGTAGTGCAACAAGCACAGCATTGCTTGTAAATTCAAATTCAGGGAGCCAAACTAAACTGCAACCATTCCCTGCACTGCCATGCTTAATGTGATAAATTCAGAAGTCCATATGTAAGATAGGCCAGCCTAGAAGACCAATCTGTCTCAAAACAAGCAGCGGGATGCCTATAGCTTCACTAAATCAGAGTCGCATACGGAAGATCATAGTTCATACAAGTGCTCATTTCCCAGTCCTTTGGAATGAGGCCTCTGCCCTCAATGAGACTGATGACTTTTATTGTAGCGTTAAGCATCTCACTCAGCTTGAAAACTTCATTCTTTCAATGCCAAAGTCTCCCGGCGGCTTGTAGCTTCCTTACATGCACTAGCAACACGCTCTGATTACCAGTCATCCCTCGGACGGTCAGTGTAAAATGCAACATTTGCATTTATCTAGCAGGCACATCTATGCAAAGCAACACTGAACTGACAAAGCAATTAGGAACTAATTAGTTGAGTCAACTAATTAGTTGAGTCAGAGAGTCGGTCCAATTGAAGTTAAAGTCTTTGCCATTTCAGCCTAACAGTGAAATCACTCTGTCAGCGAAGGTCTTAAACTGATCACAGGCACAGAGTCATAACCCGCGTGGCTGCATACCACCCCCACATTTACCGTGGTATATCACCACTTTGCGTCGTCCTCAAGCATTTTGAAGGTGTGCTTCCAGGCAGTGTATTTCAGATTTTCATCCCTTCACACATGGAGCTATTCTGAAGGTGACAAACAGACACCAGCGGCTGAGCCTCCTGAGGAATCTGTGTGTCCTTCCCCACCTGAACTGCAAACCCATCAGGCACTTTGGGTTTCTCAGTTATCTTGTGGCGTCACGTCCACCAGCAGCTCCGCCATTAGTTGAGCTGATGTGCCAAGCGACAGAGGCGGCCACATTCTCTGCCCGTCACTGTTTCACAGCTGCCACTGAAATGCGTTCCTCTGTTATTGTGCAACTTTTCCTGTTTTGCTCAAGTCTAAGTGGAATCTTATATGAGGTTTGAAGAGCCTTTGAAGTCCTTCTCTTTCAAACCCTTTTTACATCCACCGTAATTCCTGAGCACACTTATTAGGTTCAGCTTTCAGGTGGCTGTGATGTCTCTTTATAGGTCACGTGAGATTTCGCAGCTTCCTGCTTGTTGGATAGACAGGCTGAACACATCTCACCACGTGCTACTTAATTCTCTGACTTATCAGGATTCGTATTTCACAAACAGCTCTATCCTGGGTTGTTCGATGCCTTGTGCCCATAGCCTTATGGGATATGCTGCAGACCCCCTGTGACCCTCAACAGGACATGTGGGTACAGAAAATGAATGAATGGGTGAATTAATGAATAATGAATGAATAAATCAATAAATATTTCACATAAATTTATTTATCTTGGTCTTTTCTTGATTTTCCTCTCATTTCAGTTGTCAGTTTCCTTCCTTCTTTGGACATGAATGGTTCTTAAGCACCATTAACAGGTCATTTCTTAATCAGGAACTGGTCCATTTTGACTTATCAGCTAACTAACAACTACTGTGAATTGAAGGAGTCAGCCCTTATTGATCTACCAGCTCAAAGGACTGTCTTGTGCATTTTAGGTACTCCAACCAATGTGCAATCTACTTGTAATGTACAATTATCTTGGTATTAATTGCCTGTGCTTTCCAGTATTTAACTAGGCTAATTGTTCACTTTTGATTTAAAAATATGCAAGACATTACCAACACAAATAATGCAACAACAGATGATGATTATAGGGATTTTTTTCTTTACGAAAGACTTAACAAATATAACATGTTATTCCCCTCAATTACGATCACAAACACAAATCGGTCTCTGTTCATGGACATTTATTTGCTTACCCAGTCTGTTGAGCATGCCATGAGAAGTAGATCAAATAAGGCACATAAATCATAAAATAAATCAGTAAGAATACAGGAATTTTCATAGAAAATAACAATTGATGGTTATCTCACAAATACAGCTCGCGCACGCCATACGGTTGCAGGTTACGACCCACTACTGTAGCATTAGCCGTTAGCTAGACGGCCGGCAACTGCAATAACTGTAAGTACAGTGTAAAATGGACGGAAGCTCTCATACCTCACTGGCCACGTTAACTCAAGGAGAGTAAAAGAGAGGAAATGTCATGCTTACACCTTGTCAAATAACTCTCCATGAACATTACTACTGCAAACTTAAAACATTTTCCTCAGCTATACAATAAGTACGAACTCAACGACAGAAAGAAGAAAAGTGCAACCAATAATACTGGCCCGACCTCAACCTAACACAGGATTATTTGTTCCGATATGTAAATATTACACAGGTCCTTACAGACATATGATCTTAATTATAATTATGTTAATCAAATAAAGTATTCTTCATTCGATTCAATTGTTCTTGTATTTTGTAATTTAAGTTAAATAAACTTAAAACAGCATATCTGATTCTAATGGCAGTTACACAACAGATTTATAAAGAAGTGGATAAATTCCACTCTTAACATCATTTGGATTACAACAGTAATCTTTCACAGACCCCTGCAAATACCTTCACGGGCCCCCAGGGGGTTGTGGGCCCCTGGTTGAAAAGCACTGTTTAAAAAGACTGAATTTTCATTTTCTCATCATGGGGCTAATTTTCCCATGTGGCTCTTCTGGACTGCTAGTAAATATCAGGTAAAATAATCTGATAAATTCAGTGCAACTTGTGGGTCCAGCTTGTCTTACAGACTATTAGCTGCAGGCACAGTGCAGACATCTGTCAACACCGAAAAGAAATTAAATCGATGTTTCGATTACTCCAAACTGATCTGCGAACACCGACATGACAGCAGCAGTCACATGGTACATATCAGCTGACTTGAGGCAAGCGAGTGGTGTTTGAATGACTGTTCTGCTTGTTTCCGTCCACATCACGGATCAACCCCTACTAATAGAGAGCAGCAGATGCGGCTTCTTTTGTGCCTGTAGGTTTATTTATTAATCTTTGAGTGATGAGTCTGTATATGGGATGTAGGGCATCTCGTCAATCCAATGGTATCCAATATGGCAGCTGTACTGAAAAAAAACAAGACCCCAGATATCTCTATAGTCTGCGAGTTGGCACATACCGTGGAAGAAGGTCCGCAGTCCTACTGTGTCACACCCGAAGCAAGGGACATGACGTCATCATCTCAGTGTCATGAGGAGGGGTTTGAGGTTAACCCAGGCCACGTAGTCCCTGTCTCTTGAGATGCTTAATCTGTTGATCTAAGCAGTCTTTATGCACAGCAGCTGTGAGAGAATAGCGCTTATTTAGGAGAGTAGAAGCAGGACCAAGGAGGGGCATTCAAGTAGCCAGGCTCAGAGGAACTCCACCCTCCTGCGTTCCGGAAATGAGAAAAAGCATTGAGCATTCCACGGAGCCTTGGGGCCGCCCTATGCCTCTCCTGGGGGCCCGTGGATGGAGATCACGCGCAGGAAGAGTGGTGGATAAGTGCCCGCCATTGGCCAAAGTGCCCCTTCCACCACAGAGAAGGTTCCCGTTCTTCTGGAGAGCAGTGGAACTAAGGGCCTCTTTCGACAGTTTCTATCCCTGGGTCCGTAATCCGTCACTGAAAGGGACTCTCGCTTGGGACGATAATCTGACAAGCAGGCTGACACACAAAGAGCAGAGGCACGCACACACACACACACACACACACGCACGCACACACACGCACACACACGCGTGCATGTTCACCTGCGGATGGGGCCCCAGTCAGCCGCAGATAAGATGCAGTGTGTTTTCACATGTAAATGCTGTGTGAAGGCGGTTCCTGGCTGCACTGTGGGCCTCAGCGGAGCTCCGTGGCGACCCGCAAAGCACGGATGTTATCAGACCAAGCGTAGGCCCCTGGATGGGGAGGCTGGGGGTGGGGAGGACTGGGAGAATGGACCAGCTGGTGGAGTCACGTGCAAGGGCCACTGAATAAACGACGCGGTGGGAAAGCCCACGATGGTGAGAAGCCATTGGCCAGTGAGGGCACACTAACACACACAGGGAAACTGGCAGGGAAAAGGCACTGTGGCAGCCATGTCTATCAGACAATAAAAGAACAAACCACTGTGGATAAAATGCTTGTTTTGGTGTGTCCAGCATTTCCCAGTGATGCTCTGTGTGTGAGCTGATTTGTGATTGGCTATTTTATTTTCCTTATTTGTTAAATTCTGTTCTGATGTCATTCAGTTTTTGAAACCCGGTAAAGAGGGGCTGGTGCCAAATGTCACCCAGTCGCTTTCTCACACCCTATTGTCTTACTCAAGTGTTCCAAGGCTTTCTCCATCTGGTGCCTGTCCAACCCACAGAAGGAGAAGTCACATGTGAGGAATTCCCACACCCCCCTTAACAACATATCTCCAGACTGGGGCTTTGAGGAGAAACTCTCTGACCTGGGGCCATTGTGAACTGTGACTGGGGCCTTCTTAGCTGGGACCCAGATACTGTGAGCTCTGAGCTGAGGCCCTGACACTGTGTGCTCTGGGCTAAGCCACTAATACTGTGTGCTCTGAGCTGGGGCCCTGATGCTGTGAGCTGGGGCCCTGACACTATGAGCTCTGAGCTGAGGCCCTGACACTGTATGCTCTGAGCTGATCCCCAAATACTGTGCACTCTGAGCTGGGGCCCTGACACTATGAGCTCTGAGCTGAGGCCCTGACACTGTACACTCTGAGTTGAGCCCCTAATACTGCGAGCTCTGAGCTGAGGCCCCAACACTGTGAGCTCGGTGCTGAGGCCTTGACACTGTGAGTTCTGTGCTGAGGCTCTAACACTGTGACCTCTGAGCTGGGGCCCGGACACTGTGCGCTCTATGCTGAGATCCTGATACTGTGAGGTCTGAGCTGGAATGCAGACATTGAGAGTTCAAAGGAAGGGTTTGGGGTACCAGTTAGAAAGTTCTAAGGAAGGGTTCGGCGTGCCAGCTAGAGAGTTCTAAGGGAAGGTTTGGCATGCCAGTCAGACAGTTCTAAGGAAGGGTTTGGAGGGCCAGTTTGAGAGTACTAAGGAAGGGCTTGGCGTGCTGGTTAGCCAGTTCTAAGGAAGGGTTTGGCGTGCCAGTTTGAGAGTTCTAAGGAAGGGTTTGGCATGCCGGTTAGACAGTTCTAAAGAAGCTTTTGACGTGCCGGTTAGAGAGTTCTAAGGAAAGGTTCAGTGTGCTGGTTAGATAGTTCTAAGGAAGGGTTTGGCGTGCCGGTTAGAGAGTTCTAAGGAAGGGTTTGGCATGCCGGTTTGAGAGTTCAAAGGAAGGGTTTGGCGTACCAGTTAGAAAGTTCTAAGGAAGGGGTCGGCCTGCCGGCTAGAGAGTGCTAAGGAAAGGTTTGGCATGCCAGTCAGACAGTTCTAAGGAAGGGCTTGGCGTGCTGGTTGGAGAGTTCTAAGGAAGAGTTTGGTGTGCCAGTTAGACAGTTCTAAAGAAGGCTTTGGTGTGCTGGTTTGACAGTTCTAAAGAAGCTTTTGACGTGCCAGTTAGAGAGTTCTAAGGAATGGTTCAGTGTGCTGGTTAGACAGTTCTAAGGATGGGCTTGGCATGCCGGTTTGAGAGTTTTAAGGAAGGGTTGGGCGTGCTGGTTAGACAGTTCTAAAGAAGGCTTTGGCGTGCCGGTTAGAGAGTTCTAAGGAAGGGTTCAGTTTGCTGGTTAGACAGTTCTAAGGATGGGCTTGGCATGCCGGTTTGAGAGTTCTAAGGAAGGGTTGGGCGTGCTGGTTAGACAGTTCTAAGGAAGGTTTTGGTGTGCCGGCAGGGGAGTCCTAAAGAAGAGTCTGATTTGCTGGCTAGAGAGTGGAAAGGATGGGTCTGTACAGCCCATACAGGAGCCTCCCAACGACACCCAGACAATAGCTTAGCAAATAGGAAATCTAATAAGCAAATGAATGGACTCCGCTGAATGATCGGATTGTATTCATATACATGGATCCATGTAGCTGCCATTTACAGATGAAAGAGTGCACCCCGACCCCCCTCCCCCCGGTCTGTGTTTAAGGGACGAGTAGGAATCTGGCCGGTGGCAGTCAGTGTAAACACACGGGAATGCATATTAATGAGTAATCCTCGCTCCCCAGGGTCGGCCAGCTTTGTTTGTGGCCCTGTGGATGTCTCTTTCTGGGATCAGAGTGACAGAGAGCAGCTGATGTCCTTGCAGTGCCTGCTGGGGGCGGGGGGGGGGGGGGCGCATTCCCTAGTCATCCCCATCTTGACGCAGATCTGATGGCTGTGGGATGCGAGATTGGAATCTCTTGTTTTTTTCCCCTCTCACAGGACAGTATGCTCCCTGGTGGAGAAGTGTGGGAGGCAGAAGCTATCTCACCAAGGGGGTTAGGGTTCCAAAAAAAAGTGTCCCACTTGCTCGATAGACTACACTGTGGCCATGCATGTGACACCTGACGTTTGCTCATTATGAGGTACTGATGGTGTTCCGTTTCCCTAGCCTGGAGAATGGAGAGGTGCATTCTGGGAGACAGGAACACCTGTGGGCACCCTAAAGAGGTGTCCATTTTGATGGGGGAGGTTCAGTGGCAGTACTCTGGTGAGGAAGAGAGGAAGGGAACTTCAAGAACTGCATCTGTTATTTTGGAACATTCCAGAGTACAAGGTGCGATCTCCAGCAGTGTTGGACAGCAACACTTTTAACCATAGAGATGCAGACATATTGTACAGATGGGGGACAGAAAAGAAAAAGAGGGATGACTGGATGAAAAGCAAAAGACGAGAAGCATGTGGTGAATTATGGCCTGCTTCTCCGTCAGCGAGAGACCCCATCTGTCTCTGCACTCTAGGGGTGTAACCCCTCTCTGCTGGGCCCAGCGTCCAGCCCAGCAGCCCCCCCAGGACCACGCTAAGAGAACCGACCCATTCATCAGAGCTGGGCCCACAGCAAGCCCTGATTCTGCCTGTCCACTTGGGGGTCTGTCTGCTGGTCAGTGCACCAATGGAGGGAAGATTGGGAAACGGATACCGGAGAGCTGCTTAGGCTCTCTCTCTCTCTCTCTCTCTCTCTCTCTCTCTCTCTCTCTCTCTCTCTTTTACACACACACACACACACTCTCTCTCCTCTCTTTCAGGCTTCATTCCTCTTCCATCTCAGGGCTGCTTGATAATTGCTATGACCAGCTCCACTAAGATGAGGGGGGCTCTTCCTTTTTTTATTGCAGATGCTGGGGTGTTTGTTTAACAGCCCAGGGAATCAGGAGGAGAATCGGGCCCAGGCCAGGAGAGGTCAGGTCCATTGTGCCGGTAGAGCTTTCGCAAAGCGTGCCCCCCCCACCCCCCCTTCCTAATTCCCATTGCCTGCCCAGAGCCACCCCCCACCCGCCAGGGCACCACGTCCCGCATGGGGCAGGGAGCATGCCGCCACTGTCGCTGAGGCAGCATACAGCTGCCCCCCAGCAGCCGATTTATCATCCAACCCCCCATTACACCACACCGACAGTGGAGAGGGGGGGGGGCGATAACTCAGAAGGCATCCGGGAAGCAACCTGCTGCCATCCACATTCCCCCACCACTGCACCGCCCACAATCTTAATGCAACAGGCTGACGGCTGCCACAGACCCTCCCCTTTGGCAGAACTGTCCTCCCTCAATTCTGGCAGGCTGGTCACCAGCTTCTCCACCACTGTCCAGCAATGCTCTCCTGACTTCGCCCTCTAACACAGCAACCAATCAAAGGTGCATATTGCATAATGGGTAGGGCCAAACCTTTGTGGCCCTTTATTTCATCATCATCGTTATTATCATCATCACGATCATCATCATCATGTACGCCATTTCCCCCCCCCCCTTCTCTTAGTAGGAATACAGTTATTTTGATACATCATAATGATAATATTGTTGCACATAAATTTGCTGAACACTAGGGGGTGAAAAAACTGACAGCTATTTGAAATGCTGTGTTTTCTGTAGTTACCAGAATATATTCATGCTTACACAATGTACATGTTGAATCACTTTAGAAGTTCTTTTACATACTTCTTTGATTTCTTTTATAGTCAGAGTACGATGAGTTCATTACAGCTCACAACTTTTTTATCGTCTTATCAAAGAACCAGTATTCATCTGGTTTCAGCAGTAGCTTTCAGCACGGCTCCCCCACCAGGGGACCGGGTGCGGTGCAGAGAGTTAGCCAGAATTGAGCCACCCACTAGACCCGTGTCATGAGGCGGGGACTAACCCCCGAACCCGTCCAAAGGGGGAGGCCCAGGCAGGGTGGCGGGGGGTGAAAGAGAGAATGTATCCTCACACACATCAGTGGCCAACAATGGCAGGTCTTTTTGTGTGCACACTGGCCGGAGGGTGTGTGGGTTTGAGGACAGGGTGGGGTTGGGTAAGGGGAGGGGGGTCCCGGCTGGTGGGGAAATCCCATTTGGTCCCTTTCACAGGGCCGGTGATTGAGCGCTCTTCAGGATTTGCCATGGTTGTCTCAGGCTATGGCAGCTGTCCTCTGGGGGGGGTAGTATACTGACCCGTTCCACATAAAAACGACCAGCCATTGAGGGCCGAAGGCAAGGTCCGGGAGAAGCAGGGGACGTTATGAGCCACCGTGTTATTCACTGGGAGAGACACTGCAGCGCCACACTGTATCAGATGCACCCCACTTTCCCTCTTTGTTTATCGCTCTCCTCCACTCCCCGAGAACATCAATGCCCCCCCACCCTTCTCCTTCACCCTCCTGGTACGTCTGGTCCAGTGCAGTGCAGCCACAGACGGCTGGGGCTCCTTTCAGTCCAAACTGACAATGCCTACACAGGAAGCGACCATGTAGCCCAGCCTAACACAAACTGGCTGGATGGGTACTGTGAGGAGGAGGGGTGGGATTCCCAGTGCACAGATTGTGATTTTCCCAGGTGAAATGAGTCACGCGGTGTATCTCAGACCCCCCCCCCCCAGCCCAAAACAAAAACTGTGTTAGAAAGGCGGCCAGCTCTCAAACAGCTAATGAACCGAGGCTAAGAAGACAATTGTTGTCTTTCCATGGCCGACTCTGGCTTTTGGCACAGGGTCACTTACAACCGAAACAGCACTCTGAAATGCTGAGCTCCTCAGGGGGAAGAAGCTCAGCAGAGCTGCACGTTTACTGTTTATGACCAAATGCTGTGTGTCGTCATGCAGCGTGGAGGGGAAGACAGCGCAGGTGAATACGGACCCAATATGGAAGCCAGGAGATCCATTCAAATTGGCAGAGTTTCAGCATTGCATAGAAAGGAAGTGATTTGTATAAAATTCACTCCTTATCTCAAGCCACCTGTTGTGACGATGGAAGCTGCACCTGATGCACTTTGTGTCGTCATACTGTGTTTATCCAAAGGTTGCTACTTCTCTGTCTAGCCGGCCTTTGTTATGTTAGTGGTTATTAAGCAAGGTGTGCTTGGACAGTCCTACCAGTCAAAAGCGACGCTTAAGAGAGTCCTTCAGCATGTGCTGGCAGCCAGGCCTTGTGATTCCCCCACTGTTCGAAATATTCACATTCTCACATTCTCACGTGAAGGGTTAAAATCATGGTTTACTTCTGTCCTGCAGCTTTGCCATAATACATTTTTATTAGTTTCAGCTACACATGCAAAATACCAGGTGTGCTGTTTTACAGCTTAACCACTTCAGCAAATCCTGTACAGCACTGTTTCCCATCCCAGTCTGCGAGGACCCTCAAATGGTCCATATTTTAGCTTCCTCTGAGCTCCCTCCCAATCAATAACACCAAATACTTGTTACGGGGGTGTTGAGAGCTGGAAGAAAGCAAGATGTGGACTGTCTGGGGGTTCAACATTTTGGTCTGGGGGGTGCAGTACATTCAAAATGGGAGGCCACTTGAGATGTCCCAAAATATCCCCACAATGTGGTAAAACCTTTTACTTTTTAGCTTGTGGCAGGTCTCCAACAATATACACCTCAATTCTAAAAATCTCAATAAGCAATCAAAGAACTAAAAATGCCAAAAATCTTGTATTTTGTTTGGTTACTTATGGTTAAGGTTATGGCTGGGTAACGGTTAAGGTTAGAAATGAATGGAGAGTCCTAACAAAGATATAGATACTCTGTGTGTGTGTGTGTGTGTGTGTGTGTGTGTGTGTGTGTGCGCGTGTGTGCGTGTGTGTGTGTGTGTGTGTGTGTGTGTGTGCATGTGTGTGTGTGTGTGTGTGTGTGTGTGCATGTGTGTGCGCGCATGCATGTGCGGAGCAGGTCACACACCAGCACCGCTGCTTGCTGAACCATAACGGCCCCACGTTGCTAGGCAGAAGGTGCCCCCCTGGTCAGAGGTGGGGGTCCCAGGAGCCCACCACGCCTCATGGTAATTAATATGAGGCCCTGATGCAGCCATCTGGGATATACGCAGCTCCCAGGCTTCCAATGCTGCTCCCACGCATGCTTCACGCCACATGCTTCACGCCGCATGCTTCACGCCGCATGCATCACGCCGCATGCATCACGCCGCATGCCTGCAGTCCCTGAGTTGAGGCCGGTGACCAGGCATGGGTTCAGTGGTGGAGGTTAGGTGCTGGGCCAATGACCCTTGTGCCCTCTTTCCCCTTTTCAGAAGCTCAGCAGAGTCCAGCCCTTCTTGCGTTTATGGATTTATTGCCCTTTTGTCAGGGTGCAGTGCTTCACATGGGTCGTACCATGTTTGGGATGATTCAAAGCATGGGGGGAGAGGGGAATCATGGTCCCTAGTGACACTGAGGAACCTCAATACTTTTATTCTAGTGGATTAATTGCAGTGAGGAAACATGTGACATGAGCCACTAATCACACAGCTTGTTAAAATCAGTTCATATTTTCCCGAACAAGACAGGGCAGTAGTATCTCATGGACCAAACCAAACAGCACCAACAATAAACAGGAGTACAGGACCAACAAGATTGATTGCAACACCATCTGAAGTAATATACATCTGTTTCAAAACCCTCTATGGGAAAATGGTTAGGGACATTTAGGAAGCTCTGGATCACAGAGGAACCTGCGAGCTTCATGGAACAGATCAGCATGGGATGAGGGTGTCAGCAGTGGGGCTGAAATGCGTTTGGTTAAGGTTAGAGTTACATTAAGTTTGTTATCCCTCAGAATGCCTTAGGTCAGCGTTTCCCAAACTGCGGTATGCATATCCCCAGGCGTACGTTAACTCGTGACTAGGGGCATGCCAAATATTCTCAGATTTCAGTTAATCAATTCATAAACGAAAGTTCCACTTTTTTATTGCCATTTCCTTTTTTGTCCACTAGAGTGCATAGACCAATGTCTCATAGTGTGCTGTGTATACAGTCTGTATGTGCAGAGTAGAGGCAGTGCTGTGTATACAGTCTGTATGTGCAGAGTAGAGGCAGTGCTGTGTATACAGTCTATGTGCAGAGTAGAGGCAGTGCTGTGTATACAGTCTGTATGTGTAGAGTAGAGGCAGTGCTGTGTATACAGTCTATGTGCAGAGTAGAGGCAGTGCTGTGTATACAGTCTGTATGTGCAGTGTAGAGGCAGTGCTGTGTATACAGTCTATGTGCAGAGTAGAGGCAGTGCTGTGTATACATTCTGTATGTGCAGAGTAGAGACAGTGTGCAGCTGCAGGCTGAATATCTGTGTGAGGGTACATGACTGTAAAAAGTTGAGGAATCACTGGTTTGAGTTTAGCAAAAGGACAGGGGGAGGGAGCGACAAGTGTGTAACTCAGCATGAGATCCGCTACACGCGTATGCTACATCGCTGCTATATTTAGGGGTGACCAATCATATCCCTCACCTGCTGATTCAGAACTTCGGCAAACTGGAGAAATAAAATGGCAGACTTTATCTAGGTCAGCGCCAGTGCAAGATATATGCAGTCTTCTGGGCAGTTAATCCGTTATCCTGCCATGCTCTCCCTTAGGCAGAAGGGCTGAAGAGAGAGGCGAGGTTACAGAGGAATGGATCCAGGATATTGGTAGATTTACTAACTCTGCCTGCTGCATTTTACAGGCAAAATATGGACCACTTTTGATAAGACTTTAGTAGCAGCAAAAGTGAAAAATGGCCTTATAAATGTCATGAGTCACTTTGATATAAATATGACTTGGTTCGCATCTAAATTAAAACAATAACCTCACTGTATTGCTCGTCAAGCCATAACTTATTGGAGGTGAGACACATCACCACCGTTTATCAGATTATGAAGCTTCCTGTTTGCTTAAACACCCTCCCCCACGGGCGTCATAGTAACCGATACAAACATCTTCTCTTGGATGTGCTGATGTCGCTTGGTATAGCTTGTTTCTGACTTCGTCATTGACCAGGCACAACTGCGACCCCACACCTAGGGGCTGTTACAGAGAATGTATGACCCAACACCATAACTGCCCCGGAAACAAAGGGTGGGCAAAAACAGTGGGGCAATAAAAGAAAAGCACACAGCCTCTGTGCTGTGTGGGGGTCAGGAGCCAAACTTCTTCTGTGAAAAGTGAAGGACCAGAAAGGCCAGCTGATTAAACCCCTCTATGCAATTATGCTACCGAGGTCAGGAGCTTGAGTTTGTGTCTGTGCCTGCAGAAAGGAAGTCAAATCCACCCCTCATTATATGTTCCTCTCTTCTCCAAAGACCCCTGGTTCTTCTCACAACAAGGGGTTTTCTTCCAGGACAAAAGGGAGACAAGGAAGGAAGGCAAAGGAGGAGAGTCAGCGGGACTCACGCCATTAATCTGGGAGGCGCAGTCCAGGCTGGCTGGAGAAGAAGAAAATCCTGCTCTGGTGAGATGGAGACATCGGCTGCTCAGGAGATTAGGGACGTACCATTTGGTCATCTCAGCGGGACTAGGGACTGTGCCACTGATTCCCACTTCCTGTCTCCCCCACCCCCTGCCGCCTCAGCAAGCTGGGCCCCACGGGTAGCCAGAGCAAAATGGATTCCCAGGTTCGTGTCAAGCTACCGAGACCGTATTGATGCATCGGCACACATCACATCATGCTCCCTTCATCCACTGTCCCCGGCCACCATGACCCCATTGAGTGATGTTTGGAAGTGTAAGAGTGGGGTCTGTATGCAGAACAGGTCCAAGATCTCAGGGCAGTGGGGAGGCTCTTCCCCAGTATGAAAGTGTGGTGGTCTTTGGGGCAGTGGGGGGGTATCTTTTTAGCTGGGCCTCAGCTTGAGGGTCATTGTAGGTACAAAATGTTTAGTATAGGCGTGGAATTTGTGGGGCTCTGGGTGCAGTGAGCATGTGTGCATGTGTGTGAGTGTGTGCATGTGTGTGAGTGTGTGCATGTGTGTGAGTGTGTGCATGTGTGTGAGTGTGTGCATGTGTGTTTGTGAGTGTGTGTGTGTGTAAGTATGTGTGTGTGTGTGTGCATGTGTGTGTGTGTGTAAGTATGTGTGTGTGTGAGTGTGTGCATGTGTGTGTGTGTGTGTGTGTGTGTGTGTGTGTGCGTGTGTCTCTGAGCTGTGCAGTGCGTGCTGCCCGCCGGCCTGCATTGTGCGTGTCTGCGTGTGCGTGGCTGTGTCAGCATGTGCACACGCTGTGTGAGCGTCGGTCTCTAATGACTAGCGGACCACCACTCCAAGCCGCCCCCCCCGCACCCCAAGCAGGCCCCTTTCTCATGCTGATCATCAGCTTTGTCTCACGGGAGATAATCTGGACGCCGCTTTGTTTCGGCCCCCCGAACAGAGCCCCGCGAGGTCGACCCCGCC
>JABFEA020000035.1:209348-227187 GCA_019775915.2 Cyphomyrus plagiostoma | reverse complement strand
AGTTCTGAAGGCGAAAGGGGGTCAAACACCGTATTAGTATGGTGTTCCTAATAATCCTTTAGGTGAGTGTATGTCTGTAATGAATGATTTCCATGATGCCCCAAGGTTGGGGTAAGTGGGGGAGCAAGCAAACGATGAAGTTAAATATTTTGATTTGGGCAATTTCAACAATCCTTCAAACTATGTTCAGTTAATTGCAAGAATATAAGCACCCTAATGCCTGTAATTATCGCACTGGGTCATGTTTCTGTCAATGTGGCAGCTCTGGGAATTGGCCAAGTTTTAAGCTCTGGGGCCTCATATGTGCATCAAAGTGTCATTTAAACATAAATCACACTGCCACATGTCCCATTTGAGATGCACGTTAACGCGGGATAATTAATGAAGGTCTGGAACATTCCTTTTAGGGGCGAAAGACAGGTAACTGAGAAAGAGGCATGCATTTAACCATCTCATGAACCAGACCTCTGCGAGCCTGCTGGAAACAGGTTGGGATTCAAGTTTGGGCTTAAGGACCTAAAACCTAAGATCATTGGAGGGGGGACACATACTCAGAACCTGAACTCCCACGGTGCCACTGGACACGCTAATGGCATGTTATGACCAGTGGTGGCGCAAGGCCTAAGCAACCTGGCATTTTCCAGATACCAGACCACTAGGGGGCGCGTTGTTGTAGGAGGTGAGGACATGGTAATGGAGAGATAACACCTAGGCTGATGCAAAAATTTTTAGCCTCGTGTAATAGAATAAAGCTTCTTCACAAAAGGCTTACGTGTAGGAACAGCTTCACTAGCACAGGTTCCAGAATTGTGGGTAACCTGATTAGTCAACACAAATGTCAATCAAACTCATAAACACAAGGAGTAGTGGGTGGGTCACCTGTAGCCAGAGGTGAATAATTCAGGTCCATAAAATACAAATCCAGGTCGAGGTTTGGTTTCAATCAACCAGTTGAGTATAAAGAGTCATAGAGTACTCAACTAGTTGGTTGAAAAAAAATCTTGGTCTGGATTTTTACACTCTGGACCTGAAATACCCACCTCTGCCTGTAGCTTCTAGAGGTACAAGGTAGGGACTAAAATGTGAGCTATCATGCTAAGTCCATCATGTGTTGTATGAGCATTCATCACCATCATGTGGTCAGATTGCCCACCTCAGGGTTGCCAGGCCTTTGGGACACATCCTTCTGCTTCAGGAGGACTTGCCTTCGGAGCTGCCAAAAATCCAGCGTTCCCGTAAGTGCAGTTGTGGTTTTTGGGAACTCGAGACATGTTCTTCTTTATAAACTCACAGCATGTTGTTTTGCAACCACTGGGGGAAGGGGAGAGGGAGAGAGAGAGAGAGAGAGAGAGAGAGAGAGAGAGAGAGAGAGAGAAAGAGATTGATGAAAACAAAGACAAAGAGCAATATCTATGACTTGGTATGGTAGGGATGCCCAATGCGTGAATTATAGTCCGACTGCTCTGGAAGCCAAATATCCAAGAAAAGTTACTATTTGCAGACTGTGAAAGTACACTTTCACAAAAGGACACAGTACCCCACAAAGATCCATGATAAGAGTTAGGAGTGGAACGTAAGCTCTGATTTATTGGGGGGGGGGGGGGTGTTTACCTGCCATAGGTGCTGGATGAGGTTGTGAGAGCCTAGGAGAGCATGGAAGTCAGTTCCCCAGAGCATGAGAAAACCACAACGCCCTTTTCAGCACATGTGGCAAGTAATGTTTCATTTACTCTTTTAAAGTCTTCTCTGGACATTCAAAACAAGAATGTATTTTCATATTTCTTTGTGATTCAATGTGCCTTATAAAACACAGTTCTTTAGTTAAATTGATTACATCAATTTATTTGATTAAAAAATTTCAATTAATCCCAAAGCTCTGTTCTAATAAATAATACCATTGTCTCCCAAATTAATCTGCTCTTGAGTAAAAAAAAATAAGTCCTATATATGTTCTGGAAACTCCATCCAAATAAATTGTTCAGGATGGAGAGGATGTGATTCTTATTTACACTTAAAAATCTGTCGAATATTCAGGTAAAAAAAATAAAATATAAACTCTATATATTTTCAAAATGAGCCATTCATATTTACACTGCTTTGCATGGCCCATGGGGCGGCATGGTGGTGCAGTGGTTAGCACTGTTGCCTCACACCTCCGGGACCCGGGTTCCGGTCTCCGCCTGGGTTACATGTGTGTGGAGTTTGCATGTTCTCCCCGTGTCGTCGTGGGGTTTGCTCCGGGTACTCCGGTTTCCCCCCGTAGTCCAAAAACATTCTGAGGCTGATTGGAGTTGCCAAATTGCCCATAGGTGTGCATGTGTGAGTGGTTGGTATGTGAATGTGCCCTGTGATGGGCTGGCCCCCTGTCCAGGGTTGTTCCCTGCCTCGTGCCCGTTGCTTCCAGGATAGGCTCCGGACCCCCCGCGACCCAGTAGGATAAGTGGTTTGGAAAATGGATGCATGGCCTAAAGCAGCTCCCCCTGCTGGCTGGCGGCCTGTAACACACCAGGTATTTAGGAAGCCAGCCCTTCAACGGACGTCCACAAACATAGAGCAAACTGCTGAAGGACAGACTCTCGATCAGAGCCTGCGAAGCAACAGCCACAGTCTTCCACACAGCTGCCGCTTGAAGAAAAAAAAAATGGCCTGAGTTCAAGGTAAACAACACAGCCATTAAGTTTCACAATCTACTAAATAAGCCGCTTGGGGTATTGTGGAATGGTGGGGAGGGGGGACAAGGAGGAGAGAGCTGTGGCACTGTCCTGGGCATGTTTAATTAAATTCTGGAAGGGGCTCAAGGTACATCTGCACAAAATGACCCTCTGGCTCAAAAGAGGGATTAAGGGTGATGGTGTTAGCTGGGATGGGGGGGTCAACTGTGGGGTTTGGGGCGAGAGCAAGTTCATTAGACTGCAGCCAGGGGAAGTAGAGAAGGTGGGGAAGGGGGCGGCGGCTGTTCTGAAGGGGGGCTTGGGGGGCGTGATATACAGGCCAGGCTGGAGATTTACAAACATTAATTAAAACTGATTCCATCAGGCCCACAAAGCAAAACGACCGCAACCAACGACATGGAGGGGAACGTGGCACTTCACGCATCAGCCCTGGGACCTGCTGAGTCCTGCAGAGCCTGCACTCTGGCCACCCTGGGCTTTGTTACAGTTTGTGAATACTGGACGTTCACTCTGTTCTTAGGATTGAGTCGAGTCCTGGAGAGTCTGAGATGATCTAACCAAGAGGCACCGGAGTCAGTGCAGCTCTCATAAAGAGAGACCAGGAGAGTCTTTATAGGTCCAACAGAAAGAGTACAAGAATCAAAGCAGGTGGAATAGAGATAAACTGACTTGGTCCAACAAAAAAGGTCCAGCTAAGATACCAAAAAAGTCAGAGTAGGTCCAGTAGAGCCGAGCAAGATGAGACATTTTTTAACTTGGCTACTAATCAGACAGAAGCATCAGGTCAGGTGTGACATCATCGCCGTTATAGGTCCACTGTGGAAAAGTTATCCAACCTCAGCACCAGTAGAGCCTTGGATCCCGGTAGGTCCCAGCCCAGGCCTTACAGCTATGGGACAGAAAGGCCAGACCATTAAATGAGCCCCGGTAGCAGCCTCAGCTACTACATTAATTCAGGACACCATTGGAAAGAAGGTCTATGATCTCCAAAGCAAGGAGCCTCCTCACCCAGGTTTGGGACATCAGTAATTTAGGTTTTTATCCCCCCAGCTAGTTTATTTTTTTCCTTCAGCAAGGACAACTTCATGCAGACTTTACTGCAGATAACCACTAAATGTTTTGGCCGCCACCCCCAAACGGCCTGACAAGCACTGGCCATTGTGCAGATCCACCACTGTGGCTAACATCTTCACCGTCAGAGTGGGCACACACTGCATCATGGGAACGCAGGGCTTGGCGTGGCTGCCATCGGGAGTGCCACCACATTGGTGAGTTATGCGGGCGTGGTTGCCGCCCCCTTCTTCCCTGCCCCCTCCCTTACCCCACAAACCTTCCAAGCTCCCGTCCCACACTAAAGGATGGACTTCTTCATTTGGAGTGTGAGACAATGGGGCATGTCGCCTTTGTCCTGCTGACATCCTGCTGCTCCACAATATGGCCAGTCAGGGATCAATGGAACAGCACAATGGCTGATTAGGCAAAGGGCCCTCGTGGCCTGTTGGAGCCCAGGCAGAGTGGACAGCTTCCAGACTGCGTGGTGTCTAGGCCACACTGGGAAAAGAGGAGGAAATGTAAAGCCGCGTCGGGAGGGGTGGGGGGCTGTCTCTGGGGGGGGAGTTTGTCTTAGAGCTGAACTTGGTTTCCCCATCGCAGGGAATGCGGCCGTGCAAACAGAGCCGCTTCTTCAGACATATTGGACCAGCGCAGACAGGGCCACCCCAGGAGTCCCCCATGATCTCCCTTTTCTTTCACGGGGCCCCACCGTGGCTCTGCCAGTGGCAGCGTTACCTCCAAGCGGGCCAGAGCAGGCCAATCGTCCACATCCATCTCCTGGCGACAAGTCAGCTATTACTGAGGACCGATTAATCACTCAGTCACCCTTCACACGCGGGGGTCGGGGCCTCGGAACACGGAGTCACAAAAGCCACGGCCGTGCGATAACTCTGGGGTTTCCATCAAGAGCTTTTAATTAAAGGCCGCACTGTTCAGGAACGCGACTCTTCCCGACATCACACTGCCGTTCGTCTTATAAACAGCCGTCGACATGTAACCCGCATCAGTCTCTTTGGTTAAGAAAATTTTATGATTATTGCAAGGAAATTCAAACAACAAATGAGTAAGAGACAAATCTTGGTGAAACTGAAATCAAGCATTCCACCTTATCCAGAACTGTAATAAAAAACAGGCACATACTTTCAGATTTGCTGTATAAAGTAGCTGGCTAGAAGCTCTTACAATCAAACATTTTTCATAATGGCTGTTCTGAACGTGATTGTGTCATTAGGGAGAATTATAATTCATTTCGAAAAGTAATTAAATTGTACCTGTGACGGAATCAGTAAGTAGTGATTTGCAGCTGATTTGGAATCATGTAGTGGTATTTTAGAACAATATTCCATTCATGACTTGGAATCAGGTAGTGGAATTCTAGAATCAATTCCAAGCATGATTTGAAGTCATGCATCACTGTTCTAGAACTATGTTCCACACATACAGTAATATGGAGTCATGCATTGGCATCCTATAATGACATTCCATGCATGAATTTGGAGTCATGCAGTAGTATTGTAGAACCATATTCCATGCATGATTTGGAATCATGCATCAGTGTTCTAGAACCATATTCTATGCAAAATTTGGAATTATGCAGTGATATTCTAGAAGGACATTCCATGCATGATTTTGGAGTCATGCAGTGGTATTCTGGAATCATATTCCATGCATAATTTGGTAAGCAGGGTTCCCGTGATTTCTGGACATGTAGATGAATCTGCGGTGTCATTCTTGTGTCCTTTTTGTGGGGGTGTGGTGTGTGGGGGGGTGCATGACAGGTGGCTCACATGTCAGCACTGCGATGCTTCTCCCCAGCCTTGTTGTGGCAGGATGTGATTCCCCAGCACAGTGAAAGGGTGCGAGTGGCTGAGGCCAGCCCTATTGTGTGGCTGATTAGGGCATGAATGGAGCGAGAGAAAGAGGGGCTGGCGATGGGAGAGGCCCTGGGGCTGACCCAAGGAGGAGGAGGGGAGAAGGGGCTAATGTGACACAGGTTGGGGCTGGGGCAGCATGGGTATGTGAGCGTTCCGGAGTGCTGGCCCGATGGAAAACGCCTCCCCCTGAGCCAGCAGCCAGGAGCCATCTGTCGGGACCCCAAGGAAGCTGGAAGCCGAGCAGAAATGCACAGCGGCAGCGCTGACACCAGCGCCACACCTGAAACACACCTACAAATGAATAGACAAATATTCTCATACAATATTCATTTCATATATTCAAGGGTGTTTACTTATTTTTTGGAAAACTCACAAATATATACACTATATGGACAAAAGTATTGGGATACCTGGCTATTACACCTACCGGAACTTTTACGACAGCCCATTCTAAATTCATAGGCATTAATATGGAGCTGGTCCCGCCTTTGCAGCTATATCAGCTTCCGCTCTTCTGTGAAGGCTTTCCACAAGACTTTGGAAGGTGTCTGTGGGAATTTCTATTCATTCACCCAGAAGAGCATTTGTGAGGTCAGACACTGATGTTGGATGCAAAGGCCTGGCTCACAATTTCAGTTCTAATTCATCCCAAAGGTTTCATGAGGTTGAGGTTGGGGTTTTCTGCAGGCCAGTAAAGTCCTTCCACATCAAACTCACCCAACCCTGTCTTTATGGACCTTGTTTTGTGCACTGGGACGCAGTAATACTGGAACAGAGTTGCCTTCATTAGAACTAAGGGGTTGAGCCCAGTCCCTGAGAAACACCCCCATACCATTATCCCACCTCCACTACACTTTACATTTGGCACAATGCAGTCAGTCAGGTAACGTTCTCCTGGCATCTACCAAACTCAGACTCGGTCAGAATCCGGCCAGAATCCATCAGACTGCCAGACAGACAAGCGTGATATATAGCAGTGAAGAAATCTCACAAACTTACTTATTGCAAAGGTGGCATCCTGTGACAGTATCATGCTTGAATTCACTGAGCTCTTCAGAATGACCCATTCTTTCACAAATGTTTATAAACCTGACCGCATGGCAAGGTGCTTCATTTTATACACCTTTGGCAGTGGGTCTGAATGAAACACCTGAATTCAATAATTAAGAGGTGTGTCCCAATACTTTTGTGCATATAGTGTATAAATGGTCCACTAGAATTCAAAACCATTATATTGAAAAACAGGATAAGAACAGCAGAAATCATGTAATGGAAAAATCATGTGAAGATGTCACTTATACTCCTTTGCAGAGTCAGGGCATTTGACAAACTGCCACGTAAAAATTCTCAGCAAATCCCAAAGTTGGAGGACTCGGTCTCCACCTGTTGGCCAGTATATCTGTGGCAGGTCATCATCGGATCACCTAATTGGGGAATACGGAAAAAGAGGATTAACATCCCGCATACTACATAGTGCTCATCCTACATGTGTTCTTTTCTTAACCTTACAGGCAGTTGTGGCTCCCCTACCATCCTCTTTCCATCTTCCTGTACAGGTATCCGTTTCTGGGGAGTTTCCCTTTCATTCCCAGGAAAAATCAAACACATGCTGGAAGCATTTCAAAGTCCGCACTCGGGGAATACCGAACGCCTAGGGTAAACTTTGAAAAAACAAGATAAAATGAAATGAGATAGGGCTGACCTGTGCTGTTTTGGTGATGTCTGACTGAAAGTGAGTTCTGGGGCAAAATGCTTTACATAAATTGTTATCAGCAGCTAAAATATGGGCGTGGACACTGGCAGCTAACTGTTTAAAGGTTTAATCGGCACAGTATCTCTGTTGCCACGCCAACACCACCATCCCATCAGTTCATGCGGAAAGATGGTCATAGAGACTGTAGAGGAAGCACTTGCCATCAGCTCATATGTATTTTGGGCTCAGAGAGGTGGGGAAAAGCCAATCCAGCAGCGTCCTGTTGAAGCTGCCAACCTTGACGCACCGTCATCTGCACCGCTGCATTATGGGAAAGTTCAGTTCTGGCTCTGAAATATATTGAGACGGGCTGTATTTTACCATTTTACCATCTCTGTGATCCCCCATTTCTGCTAAAACTCCTGCTTCTGAGTAAACAGGCAGCACACAGGAACCAAGCACCAGAGAAACAGATCAAGACTCTTTTTGCCTCAGAGTTCACAGCAAATCGGTGTCAGAATACAGCTACAGCCTGGAAGGTATGAGGGACCCCAAGCACACAATTTCCTTTCTCTTGCACAGAGCCGGTCAATCCTATTGGCGACAAAAGCGGGCTATGAATAGTATTGCATTTGCATCATTTGTTATTTAATTTCAATGGGGGTGGGGGGGGTCCAGTACTGCTTTTGCTTGACTGGTTATTTCATTTTTGTGTGTAATTTTATATTTAGATTGATCGGCACGCCGCTCGGCAATGCAGCACGCCGGCTTCAGTGATGAAGATGGACACCTCTACTGTGCACTGAGGTTTTAAGCACAGCCCTGTTCTGTGCACCAAGGTCCCTGTGCTGAGCACAGTCCTTAACCCTGAGCACCGAGGCCCCCGTTTTAAGCACAGCCCTGAACCCTGTGCACCAAGGTCCTTTGCTGAGAACGGCCCTTACCCCTGTGCACAGAGGCCCCCATTTTAAGCACAGCCCTGAACCCTGTGCAACAAGGCCCCCATTTTAAGCACAGCCCTGAACCCTGTGCACCAAGGCCCTGTGCTGAGCACAGCCCTGCTTCCTGTACTGTGAAGCCCCACAGCTCCTGGACTCTCTCTCTGGCTTCAGGAAGAAGCTTTCTCTCTGTCAGGAGGCCACCAGCAGTGTGAGCTCAGGCAGAGCGCTGGGATCGGCCGTTGTGTGAGCGATCTTTATCTGCAGCAACAGCGTGGCAAACACAAACATATAGCGCAGTAACCGGAGTGCAAAGGGTGAGGCTTTGTGGGGGGGTGGGGGCACATGGGAGACTGCACTGACAGAACGGGGACTGGGGGGGCTGCTGATTCAAAGCCACCTTAAACCAAGGCAGCTGTATGAATCTAACAGTGACTGACACCCGGCCCTGTTCGCCTGCACGCTCTCCCAGCCCCCCGGCCCAGATTCCTTGTGTTCCAGCTAACCCCTGTTATTCTCTCCAGTTCAGCTAACTCCCCTACTTCCCTTCCCCCTTACATTATATAATTTTATTATTTTACGTAGCGCAGGACCCCTGTAGAGTGCTGGGCCCCCTGTCTGGGTATCCGTGCCCCTCTAACACCCACGAAAACACCTCCATTGTCATCTCACCTTCCTCTATCACTGAATAGGTGTATAGTCTGGAATCTTACACTTACATACTCAGTTTCAAATGTGGGGTCACAGATCCCTTGGGGAGAGTCTACCCACTATAAACACACCCACCGGCCAGTCAGGAAGGGCTACCTGCGATATTCCTTCTTTAATGTACTTCCTCAAGAGCAGCTTGTATTGTCGGGGCTGGCTTTAAAACTGTCGTCACCCCCCCGCCTAAAAGTCTGAAATTCATTATGCTTCAAGCAGCGTACAATTATAGTACAAGGAGCAGGGGTGCTCAAAATTTACACTTTATTATCTCGCAGTCATATTTCCCATGTGAGTGGCTAAACTGAGTTTAATTTGGCAGAGCCACAGGGGTCTCGGTGCTGGCCAGGCCTGCTGTCCATCCCACAGGGTGCCCACGGGGGGATGTCTATCCGTGCAGCACAGAATGGGTCCACTGCCACCTGCTTCCCCCTGAGCCTGAGGGAAGAGGACAGAGCAACATTGCACCCCCGCCAACCCATCACCTCCTGTTTCACAGCCACAGAAACCCTGACGCCCCACCTGGCAGCCAGGGACACGACACAAAATGCCAAACTTTACAGCAGGAGCCTAAGGAAGCCCAAAATTACAAGTCAGCATATGACAGCTGGGTTAATGAAGGCATAGAGGGCAGTAGAGAGTATAATGGTGAAGGAGGTCGACACACATTCTAAGACAGTAAGATACTCAATTACTGTGTAAAACAGGCAGCTGTATAATTTAGCAGTAAAATTATGATAAAACACATCCCGATGAAGGTGGACAGGACACCAGTCTGTCATAGGACACATGCAAATACACCCACATGTTATCGGTTAGTTTGGAAATGGTGCGGTTCACCTCATCGCTGGTCTTGGGTCTGTGAGATGAAAGAGAGGGGAGAGAGGGGAGCAGCACTCGGACTGTCGAGCCAGGGGCTGCAAGGTGCCAGCCCTGCCCACCGAGCCCCCATGCTGATAAAGGAGTTACCTAAACAAACAGTCTTAAATGCTACACTGCGTGTGTGAATCTGCGTGACAGGGCTCCCCGCCTGCTGCCTGCACAAGCTGGCCATTTGCATCTTTCTCCTGCATTATTGACAGTTCCATGACTTGCATTTTTTTCCACGCACTTGCAAATGGCAGCGTGTTTATATAAAAACTGCTCAGGTTACCAGGACTAAAGCTCTGCATTTTTTAATTCACGATAAACTTTTTTTTTTGCCACTGCCTGCAGCTCCTCTCCTTAGATCAGCGTGCCCCAGGATTCCATGAAGCTCATCCTCAGATAATGAAAATTTCCTTAAATGCCCCCCCCCCCCTCAATTAATGGTATGTATTTTGAATGTCTCTCACTGTCCCGGTTGGATGTGTGTATTCATTGTGCCAGCCCCATCGGTGTGGGGGGGGGGGGGGGATGATGCCAACCCCCCCCCCTCGCTACAAGCCAATGCGAGCGGCTCCTCTATTGCGTAAACTGCACAATGAGTCGGCAGGCAGTTAACCGTCAGTTTGATTCTTGTGTCAAATGCAAACAAACCCAGAGACAGGTGCCCCCCCCAGCGACGTGTGTCTGCTAGATGGGGGGGGGGGGTGAGGAGTCAGTGTGTCCCCCTGTTATTCAGCGAGATCCCACCCCCCAGCCACCCGCATAGCCTTGATCCTACCACTATAGGTGTAGATATACCAATGGGTTGCCAAATTGTCAATATGTTTACTATGGGGATTTGTGACTCAAGGTTTGCTCTGTCTTAGAGCGCAAATGCTTACTGTGCTCTGTAACACAGAAATAAGCCTTTCTATTGGCTATAGCAATATTCCCTGGACAGTCCACATTTTTGCTTCCTCTCTGCTCTCAGCTCGCCTGTACCAGGTATTCGATGTTTCTGATTGGCTGGGAGCTGGGAGGGAGCAAAAACGTGGACTGCCAGGGTTCCCCGAGGACTGGGTTGGGAAACACTGGGCTAATGTACCCTAAGGGATGGCCTCTTCATGATTTACCTTCTAACTTTCTTTGCCTGCCAACATTTATCTGCCTGCTTAACACAGCTAGGAATGTGCTCTCTATCTGTTTATACTCACTCACATTTTTTGAAAATTTTTTCCTTAATCAAAAAAGTATATAGATTGTTTATTTCTGTTAGCAGTGACTAACCTTGCAAAATATTTGAGTTCAGGTAGGTTAATTTTTTTTTAAGTGCTTCTTAAATTAAGCGATTTTCAAATTACATAATTGGCACAGCCCTGTGCTGAAGGGTGCAGCGGTTGAGGAAGATGGATGGAAGGACGGGTGATAAAGTAGAATACGAGCAAGAAATAAGTGAGAAATTCCATCACTAGAAGGGAACTGGAATCATAATGTATGCTGTCAAACTTCTGCATGACAGAATTCCTTTACCCACCCTCTACTTAATACTCGCACCTCTGGGCTAATTTGCAGGTCGGACAACTTACTTGCACTCGCTGGAAGCCTTCCAGGGACAGCCACAGGCTCAGCAAGTGACAGATGCAAGCAGACAGATGCTTTGGGCACAGGGCGGCTGCCGGCACTCAGGTTCACGCGGAGGTGAGCCTGTCCATCGGACATGTCTTCCCTCTTATCTGTGCCGGACAAAACCAGTTGCGCAGAAAGTGCTCTCGGCTTTGCAGACTGTTTAATCAGGTGTGTGACAGATCTAGTAAACAGTAGCCCTGTTTTCAGGTAGCTACTGCCATAATGGTCAGTCGCCCTGCCCAGACCCCCGACAGGAGGCGACACCTCCTGATTCAAGCTGGGCCTTGGGTCTCTCTTACATTTCTGCCCAATCATCTGTCTGTGTTTTACATCTAACCAATCTGAGCCTACCGTCTACCAGGAAAAGCTTGTCACTTGTGGCTTTTCTGGTACTCTGTTCCCCTCCCGTTTCAGCCCACAGTGGGACTGTCACCTCTGTGCCCTGAATACATTCTTGCAAGCTGGAATCTACAATGCAAGCCATCAGTCACCAGAAGCCCATTCCCAACGTTCTCTGTGCTGTCACGCCCATCGGCCATTGTCACGCCGGCTGTCACATCACTGGCAGCAAAAGACACATCTGATTCAGCCCCGAATGACTGTGAACTTTGCTCCTGGTGGGACGGGGCACAGCCGTCCCATCTCTCGCTCATCATGTTCTGTCGGCACGGTGGTGGAGGTGGCAGGAGAGCACAACCACCTCATGGCAAATAGGGAAGCGTGTCGAATGGCCAGGAGGTACCCTGCAGGTGTCTGTGAGGAACTGGTCTGAATCAGTTGGGAGAACAGGTTCTTATTTCCTCATGTTCACGTTCCTGGAATCACACACATCAAATCTGTGAGTGACAAAGAAGTCTTTTAGGCAAGAAGGGTCTGGAAATATCCCCTTCCGCCTTTGAGGGTGAGGTTGATTTATGACTGAATTCTCTGGAATCTAGGGAGGGTCAGACCTTAAAGTTCCTTCTTTTTCATGCCACCCTTGACCCCCCTTGACCTTATTCAGTGGTCCAACCGCTGTCCTGAGCGTAAGATTGAAAGGTCCCGCTTCCTAGCCACTCCTCAGTCCCTGCAAGCGTGACAGGGGGTGCCGTCCTCTCAGCCTGCCCAGCTGTGCTGCTCTGCTTTAGGGACGGGGAAGCGGGAGAAACCAAGGCACACACAGCCATGCAGGACTGAAAACAACAAGAAAACTATGGTAATCCCCTTGGGCACTGTTTTTATTCCCAGCTGGGGGGGTGCTAAAACTGTTCCCTAGGGGGTCTGCAGCACTCCCTCTGCAGCTCCATATGAGCTCAGCCTCATCTTTTTTGTGTCCCTCCCCCCACCACCACCACCACCTGAATAAGGACACAGCCTGTCTTGGCGTTTTGTCCGATTCCCAATGCACGAGTACCAGGCCATTCTGTAACCTCAGCAGGGGGATTCCGGGATTCCCTGGAGTGGCTGCCGTGTTCATTCTGATTCTTTTTGCTCATTCTTACACAGCTGCCTTTAATCTTCGAAGGACACAGGTACCCTTAGCTCTTCAGAGCCAATCAGAACCAGGCAGGTGGAGGCCAATATCAGGTCGATATATACTGTTAGTCACCCATCTACCCATCCTTCCACCACAGGACAGGGGGGCGGGAAACCGTGTCTGACGGCACAAGGCAGAGTTGAATCTGAATGAGGTGCCAGTTCGTCACAGCTAGCATTAGCCAATACATGTAAATGATAAAAGTAAATAAAACAGGTTGAAACAAAGTTTTCCCAAATAAAAAATAATAGGTCATAAACCACTCAGGATTACTCAGGTTTTGCGTGTATTTGGGAGCCGTCGCCCCTGACAACAGGCGTGTAGCTCAGCTATATCCATAACCTGCACGGATCTGCCCTGCCACCCCAGCCTCAACCCTGCGGTCTGCGGAGAAGAGTCAAAAGACGAAAGTCTGCTGCCTAGCTTGCAATTAACAGAGCTGTCAGGACACATGGTGGTGGGATTTAAGATCATAGTTGATGGTCACGTGGTCTCCCTGCAGGCCGCAGTATCCGTCCCACCCAGGTTGAGCGCCCAAGCACGTTTAAGGTTCCAGTCGAGATCTTACAACTGGCAAGGGATTGACTTGAGATTGTAACATGAAGGTAGCCCTACTCTGTATCCTCCATCAAGCATGGTGGGCTTTAGTCCTCAGTCCTCTAACTGATACCAGCCGCACACCCACCGAAACACACGTACACCACATCAAGCAGGGGCACCCAGTAATGCTGGGCACCCCTCCCCTACGCCTTCCCCGCGGCTCCGCTGCACACCAAGGAATGCAACAAGCGGACCTCCTAGTTATTCAGCACTGTCCCCCTAACACAAACCAGCAAAGAGGGAGGGGGGCAACACAGATACCACAAGCCCTGGCCATGCCCATCACCAGCCGGGGAACATGACCCAACGTGCCCGCCTGCCGTGGCTCTTGCCACGCTGAAGCCGTTAGCTCCCGCGTGATGGAGGGGCGTGGCCTCAGCAAGTCGCTGCTCACATGCGTGACCTGCTCTGACGTGCCGGGTCATTGCTGCCATGCCGCCGCTCTTCCTGGTGGCTGAGAGGCCGCATGTCTCAGGAAGCCACGTTCCCCAGTCACAGAGTCAGATCCTGAAATCATAAATCCCCTTTTGAAACAAGGCCACCATAAAATAGAACAGACTAAATAAGACACAAGCAAAAGTCAATGGTCTGCCACTGAATTCTTTATACTGAAAGATATAACAGCATAAGAAATGTATTCCATGTGTAGCTGAATTTTTGCTACATTTTCAATGAAGAAAGGTGTGTGTTTGCTGACTGTCCATCTGACATACACGTGCTTCTCACAGGCCTCTCTGCAGCTAGGCAGTCGTTCACCATTATGCAAGGTCTGTTGATAGAAGACCGTCAGTGGAACCAGTTTAATGTCCCATTACCAGGATGAACACGTTTTGCAGACGCATGTAGCCACTTGTGAACCAGAAAAACTCTCAGGCCATTAATGCTGCAATAAAAATTTTGATACATCCCTGTCTCAACAGACAGGTTCCACAAGGAAACCGCAAAATATCATCAACCGCAGGGACTTTCCACAAGGTCAAATACAACATGATTTCCATTAAGATTAGAAGCTTGCTTTAATATGCACCAATATGTCTCCCCTGGGGATGCTGTCGGAGTCCTTCCAGACTAAAGTGACCGGATTTTACTGCCTGTTCAAGATTTATCAATAACAACAATTGTGTGAATAACCGCACCTAAGAAGAAGAACTCACTTTGATGACTTCCACTCCCTCTTTGCACCCACACTCTCAGCAAACTTATTCACTGCTTAGTACAACCATGTAATACTTATTTAAGACACCCTGCTATGTCTTCCCTGTTCAGACAAGTCGGACAGTACGGTTTTTATTAGGTTTATATGCCAGTACTCTAACTAGATGTACTCTGCTGTTTCCCTGGAATTCCCACAGCAGCTAAACAGGGAAAGTAGAAAAAAAACATGTGTCACAATCAGCTGCATGTACATCCAGAATAACTTAATCACACTGGGAGCACCTTCCATGACTGAAAGACTTGAGAGCATCAGTGGAATAAAGATGGTTGGAATAGGGTGACAAGATCTGCGAACACACTCATGGCAATGTTCCAGTTGCCTGCTCACCTTATGTGTGATTCAATGCAAAGAGAACAAAGTAAACCATCCTGAGATTCAGATGAGTTCTTTCATTCTTTCCATTCATTCTCAGTCTGGCGAGTGGGAAAGCCAAGCATGATATCAGGGAGGTATTGAACAGGAGCTGAATCCGCTCAATAAATCACGGTAAATATGGAGCAAAAGCCTATATCGACCACATCTTAATTTACTCTGACAATGTTGATCAGCATGTAATCCATGTGTGTCAAGTTTTGCCATGTTTGAGAGCTAACCACTTATACGTTAAAGTCAGAAAGTGTGAATTCCACCAGACTTCAGTGAAATTTTTAGGTTAACGGATCTGCCCTGCTGGAGTAGAGATGGACGGAGATAAGTTAGGGGCTGTCCAGGTGTGGTCCAGACCACATGCAGTAAAGGATCTGCAACATTTTCTCAGCTTTTCTAACTTCTATCGTTGGTTTATTAAGAGTTTTAGCTCTATAGCCTCTCCTTTGAAAGACCTACTTCGGACTTGGGGGTCAAAGCCGTCCTGGATGCCAGAGGAAGAATCACCTCAAGGACCTGTTCTGCTCTACCCCGGTTCTGCACCAGCCTACCTCATCGCTGCCTCTCCTTGTAGAGCTCTTGTCCCAGAGATACTACCTATCAGGTAAGATCCACCAGTGTGGTTTCACTCCCAGAAACTCTCTCCTGCGGAACGGAATTACAATATATGAAAATGCAACTCCTGGCCATCAAGGTTGCCCTGGAAGAGAGGATACAATAGCTGGAGGGAGTCGGTTTCCCATTTCAGGTATTAAAGAACCATTGAAATTTTGAGTAGCTCCGGGAGGCCAAGTAGCCCAAGGCCCATCATGCCCGACCGGCCCTGTTCTTCACCTGGTTCTATTTTCACATAAAGTTTGTTCCAGTGACCAAGAACATGAAAGCTACTGCCTTGTCCCGCCTGTATGATGCCCCTTGAACACCAGAAGAACCAGTGTCCATACTGCCTCAGTCTTGTTTTGCAGGCCCCATCACCTGGGACTTGGAGGAAAAGCTGAAGGTGCTAAACCAACGCCAGCCCCCACCAGCAGACTGTCCAGATAGAATGCATGTAGCTTTGCCACTCAGAAAGCTCCAGTGGGTCCAGCATCAGGACATCCTTGGATGGCTGCTACTGTGCACCTTGTCTCCTGACACTATTGGAGTCCTGTCCCATCAACCCCTCCTGCTGGCTTCCGCCAGCCTCTCCCAGTACATTCCTATCCCTGGTCTCACATAGCAATGGATTTCATTACTGAACTGCCCTCATCTCAAGGTAATACTACTATTCCGACAGTTGTAGACCGCTTTTTGAAGATGTCTAGGCTGATATCGTTGCCTAAACTCCCATCTGCTATGGAACTAGCTGACCTGCTGTTTACCTGGGTGTTCTGGTATTATGGAGTTCTGGAAGACATGGTATTTGATATGTCCCCAGTTCATGGCCAGGATGTTTCGCGTCCTGTGTTCCCGTCTCTGAGTCTGTCCTCAGTTTACTCTACCCAGATGAATGGTCTCGTGGAAAGAACTAATCAGGAAGTGGGAAAGAAGCTGTGCATGTTGTGTGTCTCCCAATCCACAGAGAGGTCCCATTACCTGTCCTGGACTGAGTATGCCTGAAACTCACTCCTCCAGCCCTACACTAACCTTTCTCCATTCCAGTGTGTGCTAGGCAATCAGCCTTCTCTTTTTCTATGTGATTCTCTTCCTTTCCATGGGATTCCCCACCCTCAGTGGAGGACTGGTACCACCGCAGTCGACGGGTATGGATACTGGCCACCACCATCTCCAGCGACCAGGTGGAAACTCCACCTGCCAGACGTAAGTTTGGACCCAGGTTCATCAGTCCATTGAGAATTCTCCACAGGATCGCCAATTCCAGCTGCCCCAGATCTATCATATCTGCCATCCTTTCATGTCTCCCTCCTTAATCTCATATATTACAACTTAGTGCATCCCCCTGCTGTCCTATCTGGACCTCCAGCTCCCATTCCCCGCAAGGATTGGGAGGTATTGGCCGTCAGGGCCCTCCTGGACTCCAGGTGATGCTGATGCTGACTACAATACCTGGAAGACTAGGAGAGATCCAACCCGAAAAAGCAAGCCTTGGTCCCCACCTCAGACCTGTTGATTCTGATCGCCCTATTCCATTGAGACCACCCGGACCGGCCAGCACCATGACCCAGGAGTTGCCCTCACTGGACTTCGTGCCTTCCAGAAGGCAGCTGTCACAGGGGGGGCAGGGTTCTGTCAAGCCCTCCAATACTTGGCCCAACACAGACACCTCCAATTAGCACTAATCACGAAGTACTGAGATAAGCAATGTACTGAGCATATTAACACCTGTCTTTTGTCTAGTACTGCTCCACCACGCTCGGTCTGCCAGTCCTTCCTGCTTCTCCAGCCCCTTCCTGCCCTCCCTCTCCTCCATTGTTCCTCTAGTAGCCTCCCAGTGTTTCCTATAGGTGTTATTGGACGGATCTCTCCATCACCTGGACTTTCGGACCCTGTTCCCTCGGTGACAACTCCCTAGTTTACCCTGGTCTCAAAATAAAGCTCAGCCTTGCAAGTGTCTCCCCTGACTGGTGTGTTCTCTACAGCATTAGTCGTTATAGTGATGATGGTAGTGATGATGCTGGTAATAGAGGTGTTGGTCATTATCGTGATGATGGCAGTGGTGATGCTGGTAATAGAGGTGTTGGTCATTATCGTGATGATGGCAGTGGTGATGCTGGTAATAGAGGTGTTGGTCATT
>JABFEA020000035.1:188473-205362 GCA_019775915.2 Cyphomyrus plagiostoma | reverse complement strand
TCACTGGAGAACGTGGGACTGCTGAATGAGAAAGAATTCCTTTGTGTGCTCTGGATGGTTGGGGGGGGGCAGACAAACAGCCCAGCTGGTGAGGGACTTTTGGGGGTGGTAGTTGGGGGGGGGAGAAGGCACCCCCCAGCTACCACTGTGAGAAGTGGAGGGAAAGAGAAGGGGTGGAAAACTAAACACCGAGCGAAAAACTGATCCCGGGAAGAAAAGAAACTTCCATTAACTCTGAACGGCTCAAAATCTGCAGAATAAATGAATGCATAATGTGTCAATATTAATATTGTCAAGCAAAGGAAATAAATTAAGAGAGTCAACAAAGCCTGGGAAGTCAATATTGGTTCGGGTATATATGAGGAAGACGCAGGCGTGATAAATGGGGCAAAACGCAAAACAAAACAGCCGACTGTTGTGACTTGGCGGCGTGCACAAGCGCCCTCAGCGTCCTCGTGCAAATGTTTGAACAGTGATTTAATTAACGGCGTGGAGTGGGGGACCTGTCGTCATTTAGAAATGACAAACAGTAATATCAAGCAAATAACTGCTGCGTTATCGCCCCCTAAAATGGGCAAATGGAACCCCAGAAAAGAGCGGGTGCAACATACATGGCCCAAATTTACAGTCCCCCGTGCGTCTGTGTGTGTCACAGCAAGGAGGACTGGGGACGGGGGGCATAAACACTGCAGCTTCTGAGAATCTCCGCACAGAATGTGAGGCTCCCTGTCTTATAAGGAGACCTGCAGATCAGCGGTCGTTATCCTGAAATTTATGAGGTATGGTCGATGCCTCAGGTCATAATTGCAAGCTGCCGCTACTTTCAACTCATGGCAAGCAGCGATTCACAACTGGGGGAGCAGATGGATGGATTCTCAACTTGCATCTTAAAAGTCATTCAGCACTAAAACACTCGGCTAAAAGAACATGTCAGAATGATCCAGTTTGATTGTTACTTTGTCATGGCCGTCTACACTACAATATCTGTTTCCGTCTTGCCATGCTGGGCAGCCTGAAAGGTTTGCAGAATCCCTCAGATTTCGTCGCGTCCCAGAGGTGCCGATGCCTGCGAAAGATTCACGGCTGCCTGAAATCTCTGTACCATACCTGAGAGACGCACAAGGCTTCGATAACTTCCAGACACCGTGGAGGCTCTTTGGTTTACCAGAGACTTGCAGGCCTCAGACAGTCAGATGGCCTAGGAGATTCACCCAGGCCTGAGACAGGCCCTATGCCAGAACTCGCCCATGTGAAGGTATCCCGAATGAGGCTATATGATGATATGTGCTCCCCGGCCCCCCTGCCCCCCAGGGTTCCTGAACGAAAGCCCCACAATCCCCTTCACTCCATTACTGTCACATGGAACAGATGGTGCCTTTCATGGCCGCTGTCCCACACCGCGATCCCACCGCAGTCGCCGTAATGTATTCTGCACCACGAGCTCCTCTCTCTCTGCCACGATGCACATTTGCATAATTTGTTTATCAGAATTTTTCTTTCTTTAAGTCTCGGTTTGAGGGTATGCTATGCTGGAAGTGGATGAATCGATCAACAGACGCACCTCTATCTTCCATCAGAATTGCTTTCTTTGGCATTAAACTTTTCTTGTTGTTCCCGGTGAGGGTGTCAGGCAGTCGCTGTGTCTCACACCGCGAGGATTATCAGGAAATGATGATACATTGACACACCACATTTGGACGGCTGGGTGTCAGTGCTGGAAAGCATCAGCTGCTGGCTGGTTAGTGCGGTTGGGGATGTTCAAAATACCTTCTGGAGATACAGCATGTGACCCTCCACAATACCGACTCATCCAGATTTACAAAATAAGCTTCAGTTTAACTCTTATAATTCAACCTTTCTGTATACAAGATGCCAAGGGCTGGGAAATTCTGTCAGTAACCCCCACATGTGAATTGTAAAAGACCCTTCTCCTTGTGCTAAGTGTTTACAACCCCTCCCGATCCATAATGCTAACACTGATGCTGATTGGCTCAGAGGACCCACGGCTCCGGTCTGCTTTAGATGAACAGGACCCACCCCACCCACCCCATGCCACACTGACTCTGCAGAACAGTGCAATCTAATGCTAATTCATTCAGATTTTCTGGCTTTAAATTTCTCCTTCTTGGCGCAGAGACAGCTACTCGAAAATGTTGATACAAAGTGCTAATAAAAAAACGTGTATGAAGATGCTTCAGCCTGAAGGGAGGAGGTTCCTCCAATTTATAAGTCACATGACACACTCATCACTACCTTGCAGGCCATAGTGTCCTGAAAACCCTCAGATAGACACCCCCACCTTATCCTCTGCACTACCAAAATGTTTTCATCTGGATGCACTTATGAATACATTTCCACGCTCTATCTGTTTGTTGGGCAGAATACTTTTCAGCTTTCCCAAGGTTCAACAGCAGCAGATGCTGACCATTCCTTAGGAGTTTGGCACAAAATGTGACACTGAAATCCCCTTTGCACGTGACTGCGCAGATTCTGCTGTATCACTGGGGAAGTCCGAGTCTGACTAACGGAACAGACTCCTGGAAATCACCCTGTGGCTTTAAAATCCCACACCAAGGTTCCCCAACCATTTTTCTCAGATTGCTAGTTACAGTATACGAACAACAAGAAGGCCAAGAGCTACCACCTCCAACATTGTTGTGTTACGCCATCTTAGAGCGGCGGGGGCAGAGGGAGTACAGGCAATAAAATTAACTGGGGGGGGGGGGTGGTGATAAAATTTGATCATTTCCCCCTGATTTTCCCTAATGTTGACACTAACTTAGCTAAATTGTACTTACACACGACAAGGGTCAAACATTTTACTTTCGCGGGCGGGACTTGGCCCAGGAACAGCCTATTGAGACACCCTGTCCTAGGGCAATGACTCCCTCTACATGGCTGTAAACTTCGCCTTAAACACCAAGGCCGAGTTCCACAGAAACATGCCCGGCAGAGATGCTCCGCAAAGAGTCTCTTAAACGCTTCCCGGGCGAAGCGTGAGCTTGTGGTGACAGGCGAGAATCAGGAAAAAAAATATGCCTCCGGACACCAAAACTCAAAGGCTGGAAGAATTCCTCACCTCGTGTCTCCTCTGCTAAAAATAACAGAGCAGGTGTGGGCGGGAACCCCCTCATAGCTACAGCGGGGTACGACAGCGTTCGTTAAATTCCAGCTACGCTCTGTCTTCCTCGTATTTGCTGCTTGACAGTTGGCGAAGGGCAGAACCAAAGCCTCTCCACAGTGGTGCCATTGCGACCCAGTTCGAACCTCAAAGCAGCAGGAAGTGGTTTCCACACTGGTTCCCCCCCCCACTCCCTAAACACACACGATACTCCCACAACGTTGGTAGGGACATGTGCCTACCATTCATACTGAAACATACGCCACTTGACTGAAGCACAGCAAACGTGTGATGAGACCATGCAGACCTCACCTGTGGTAGGTGGGCGGGGTTAATAGGTGCATGGAAAAAGAATGTTTTTCATGCCAGGTCTGAAGTAACCTTCAGAATCCAGTGCTGGTTAGAGGTGCTCACCCGCCCACAGAAGCCCATTTCAGTGTCAGAAGACAAACACGTCCTCCCAGCAGCAACAGCAGGGTCAGAGTTCAAATGGTCATGAGCCACTGGGAAGAGCGCCGCCCTGCCACCAGCCCCCTCTACACCGCCGGCAGCCGGCAGCCCCGCCCCCCCCACAGGGTGCTCTCCAGAGATTAATCTAACTGAAGATCTGTGGCGATAACGCGGCGGCCGGTACACCGCGCGGCCCGGGCAATCACAGCCGTATCTCGTATTTGCCGAGCTGTGAATAAACTGCATCGATACACAGACCAGCAGGGGGCTGGTTCTGCTTTCGTTTTATCTGTTTGCCTCTGATCCCGCTATTGCCAGAGGGGGGGAAGGTAATTAAGAGTAAATGGATCCACTTTAGCAGTTAAAAGGAGCAGCGTGTGTGGGTGGGATTCTAGGGCTGAAATTACAAGCGGGAAGCACCTGCAGGACCCCCACAGGTAAAGGGGTGTGTCCGAGCGGCCGGCGTTCTGAATCGCGTGGCCTATCGTGTAACGACACTACAGCAATAGAGGTATGTGCTTTAGCAAGCCAAAAGCCCTGTGAGGAACCTGCAGGACAAAGGTTCATCAGAAATGATGGGACAGAAAGGTCCAACAGCATTCCCCTTATCCTAGGTTCGTCGGGGCGTGGCGTGTGACTCAGAAGAGAAAACTTCTGTGTCTGTGACTGGCAGGTTGCCAGTTTGAATCTCATGCTTTGCGAAGTAGTAACATCTCCGTTGGGCCCTTGAGCAAGTTCCTTAACTGCCAAGGTTTGTTCTCAACTCTGTATGTGTGTGTGTCTTTAAAAAGGAGAACGAGATAGGATGTTAAAAAAAAAACATTGCAATCTGCCTAATCTCGTATTTGTATAAATAAAACTTTATTTCAAAATGTCACAGTGTTGATAACATAACATCCAAGCTGATTATATGGTGACTTGCATTAACAGTGCACTTCCTCCTCCACCACTGGATCACATAGGTCTGTTTCCAGCTAACATGGCATGTTGTCCATCTTGGTCACTGAGCTGGGCCTCAGATATACCTCAGTACTGCCATGAACATGGGGTAGCAAACCGGCATCCAGTAGAGATCAGATTAGGAGAAGCACTGAGCTGGTCTGACTGGCTGCTCCTCTCCCTCCCTGCTCGAACCTGGAGCCATGCCAGGCCCTAGAACTGACAAGATAGGGCTGCTGTTGTTGTCGTGCCAGGAGGAGACCCTGTCAAGCCCAAGGCTGCGGGATCGGGGCTGGCCCCGCTGTCTTTTTGTTCCCCAGATCGGCTTGTGTTTATTTTAGTAACTTTTAATCTGATAGGAGAAACCATAAACACACAACAGGTACTCAGCCTTGTGTATTTTGACGCACAGTCATGGGAAAGATTTGACAGATTTTAAGTCCTCGTTTTGCCTTTCCACGGGCTGGAGGAGCAGTAGGGTTTAGTGCTGGGGAGGGGTGGAAGCCAAAGAAGCATGTTTGATCCAAATGCTCTCTTTAATGGCCATCATGCATACATAATTCAGTGTTCCCAGATCCATTAAGAAACACGAAGAAGCCACGTTCATTAACACGTAAAACGGTGCCCTGCAGGGGCAACTACTGTATTCCCCCTGCTCTTGCTGAGTGTGGCCTTGCATACATGACTTTACCCAGAATGCATCTGGAGCATAGGCCTAGAAATTTGGAGGGAACACGTTCTCTACCTTTATTGCTCATCAGGCTGGGGGGTGGGGGGCATCACAGAGACATCTATTGCAGTAAAAGCAGCTCACACCTGCCTCACTGTTGACCCAAATTCTTTCACCAATATCTAATCACCCCACTGCAGAACGTTGATAAATAGCCACATGTCTCATACAGGAATGAAGCGCCATGTTAAACACACAGATCGTTATCCCTGGTGCGGGGGGTGGGTGGCTGATGAGCAGGTTAATGGTTAAGAGAGGTTAGGCTGAAGTATATCGTGCCAGAAGAGGCCTGGCAGCCTGGGTCCAGGTCAACCACCCAGTATATAGTCTGGATTCAGACCAATCACCAGACAAACAGCCCAGGTTCGGACCACCCACTTGACAGAGCCTGGGTCCAGACCAATTACCAGACACGCAGCCTGGGTCCAGATCACCCACATGACACATGTAGCATGGGTCCAGACTCCAGACCCACCACTCAACACAGCCTGGGTCCAGACCAATCACCAGGCACACAGCCTGGATCCAGACCAATCACCAGGCATAATGCCACGTCTTGGTCCTCACATCTTCTGACGGGTCTTCAAACCCATGAGTTATGGTGCCAATTTAGCCATGACAGTTTTATCAGGGAATGTCCCCAATGTGCCGTGCCTTTGTCATTTATCCAAAGAGGCAGGATTCTACCCGTACTATCAGCTCGATGTCAGGGGGGACGAATGATGTGCCCTGGTGTCAATCACAATTCTGACCACTGTGTTGCATCACTGCATTCGTGCAGGAAACCAGGGCCTAAACACTTCAGATATGCCTCCCAACCAATCATTTATGCAGCATATTTCTTCTCCTTTTTGACACTTGAAAGGTGTTCGGCTCATTATCTATTGTTGGGTATTCAAGTTGGAGCAACGGGAAACCCACAAAACCTCAAAGTGCCAGATGTTACCCAAGAGGAAATAAACAGATTCACGAAAGATTTATGAATGAAAATATCACAGAGTCTTAGGGCATGAACTACCCTGCTGACAGATATATTCTATAAGTATAAGAATCACTCCAGGCAGGTTGGGAAACAGAGACACACGTGATACATCCACAGGATGCGAGATTCTGAAATAGGCAACGAACCGGGGTCTAGAGCACAAAATGAAGCAGAATTAAGTCAAAGAAGGGAAGTTTGGACTGTGGAAGCAGAACTTCAGAATCCGTGTGTGTGTGGTCTGGTATCTTACATCAGGTCTTTATCAACCTGAATGTCACAGTGCGCTTTGTTTGTTCACTGATACCATTTTTATCCATTTAACTTTACACTAAAAGCACATTGAATTTATCCCAATGCACTTTACTTGACTCAGTGCACTTGCAAGTGGTTTGGTTTATTTGTTACACTTGTAAATGAATGCTGACGGTCATGCATTGATCATACACAGCTAACAGTCACTGTTTTTAATGACCATGGCACCTATCCTGAATTTTTTTATGGTATAACACCCTGTTGCAGAAAAAGATAAGTCACTTTCGGTGTAGAGCGACAAACACTCATTATGAAATACAGTACAATCAAAGGTGTTAAATGAGAGTGATGGTTATTTATGACAGGGGACCCAGCAGTCAAATTGGGGCAGGGAGATATAGAGACATATACTGTCAGAAAAAAGGGTACAGTCCAGACACAGTTACATACCCCAAGATACAAATAACATTAGTACCCTAGTAACACAAAAATGGTCCTTAGAGTCAATTTTTGTACGTTAAAAGGTACATCTACCCACAGTGAGGGTACAATAGGTAGACACTTGAGGGTACAGCCCCAGAAGTAATTGTTCCCTCAGAGGCACAAACTGCTACTTCTTTTTCTGACAGTGTACCTGTCTGATCACACCATGGCCAAGTCAAGAATTTGATAGGAATTCATAGCTTTCCATCTGATCCAACCCCAAACAATGTGCACAGGACTTCTGGAACTTTCATACTGGATAAGACTCCTGCTGGGAAAAACTGTCTATTTTCTGAGGCCTGTTGGTCAGTTTTCCCCAGGAGCTGACTGGCTCAGTAAGAGAAGAAAACATGGACCGAGGTTTGGAGGGGGAGAAATTTGGATGGAGAGAAGACAGTGCTGCGGGAGACTGACAACCCCCCCCACACACACCCCATCCCTGCAGCTCTCTCTCTCTCTCCCTCTCTCTCTCTCTCTCTCTCTCTATCTCTCTCTCTCTCTGGGAAAAGCACACACTCGCACATGGCGGATCCACACTGAGAGGCTGTCTCCGAGGGGCCTGGCCGCAATTAGGGGAGGAGGTAGTTGACAAATTAAATCAGCATGCCACCTGCATGGAGGGGCTCAGTGACAGCAGCTTTTCAAACACGCCAGGACCTATCAAGATGTGTGTCACTGCATGACAATGGAGCGCAAAGGCAGGCTGGAGATAGCGCAGACGTGCAAACACACACGGGCACAGATAAAGGCAAAGAGAAGCCAGAGGCTGCTGCACAATCCACAGGTGCGATGTGCAGAGCCCAGCGGGAAGCTGACGAGAGATCTCTCGTTATGACATAACTGCATCATTAGGATTAACAATTACACGCATTGTACTGCTAAATAAAACTAATTGGTAGTCAGTGTGCGGGGGCTCTCCGCTGTCGTTAAAGGCTCTGCAACATTCTTTGGAACAACCATAATGGAGTGTTGACATTGCCCCGAATGTGTAAGATCGATGTGTGTTTTTTATTTTTTTCTGAAGGCTGACAGCAGCGGCCGCGTGACAAGGTCGCGGGACGAGGTGGGGTGCCGGCCGGCTGGCACCGGAGAAAAGGGACGGCAGAGCAGGCTTGTGGGGACTGCTGCTTCACCCTGGAGCCGACAGCGACTGCTCATTCCCGACGCATTTGCTGTTTTGTTTATGACCTTTCCCCGGAGTAGCCAGTGGCAGCGGCGTTCCTGTCACTGACTCCCACTCCAAGCCGCCTTCCAGGTGGGGGTGCTGCTCAGCCTCCGGTTTCCATGTTCCCGCTCTGGGGAGCCTGGGGCTTTCAGCTTGGAGGAAAAGTCACATAGCCAGACAGACTGCTTAGAAAACCCAGCAGCCATTTATTATCTGGCTTTGGAGGAGGTAGGTGGAAAAAAAAAACAAAACAAACTAAATAAATCCCAAGAACCCTCAGCATCAGATTTAAGAGAGAGAAAGAACGTAATAATTAAATCACCCTAATTACAAGCCCTGCCCTTTCAGGAAGGCTCTCTCAGTGGGCTGGGGGGGTGACTAAAGCCCCTTCAAAATGGCACTAATCAATCAAGGCTTCCCCAGTCATCTCTCCATCTCAATCTGGCCCTGAAAGACTGACTGACACCCCTCAGACCCAGCATTGTGGCTCCGGACCGATTAGGGCTTTGCTCGGCCATTAGAGGCGCGGGATGAAGAATTGCAGGGTTAAAGGTTCTTTCTTTTTTTTTAATCAACATGCTCAAAGTTCTGGACACCTGCTTTTCAAATTGATGCTTGCCCCCCCCCCATTTCATTCTGTCCTTTTTTATTGCGATTTGGGTGGAGAGGGGGAGGGGTGTCTCGATTGCGTGCGGCGGGTAAGCAAGGCCGACGGTGGTGGTGGGAGGGGGGCAATGATAAAGTTTGAAGGGGAGGCTTGGCCCCGCGCCCGAGGCTGCAGCCATTGTGAGGACAAAAGGGGGACGCGGGGCAATTTAAGTCGGCTCTTTACATGCACAGCCAGACGGCGCAAGCGGGACATCCTGCCAGCAAACACGGGGCAGAGAAAGGAACGGGGGGGGCGGGCAGGGGGGCTAAAAGAGATAAGCCCGTCAGATTCGGGATTTTAGGGAGGAGGGATTAGAAAGACATAAAAACACTGCGTAGGATGAGCTGCCGGGATTCACCGTGTTTGTGTTGTATGGTTGTATGGGGGGGGGGGGCACCATATATCCTCAAACATAGTCAGAAAGATTCAGCTTACAGTAGCAGGGGGGTCTCAGGTATGGATGGGGGACATGGAAAGGAATAAGGGTTGGGGGGGTGCAACCTGTGCAGGAAGGAGGCATTTCTCGGAGGATGGGGATGCTCATATGGTTTATTCAGTACTCCTAGCTTCCGAAGGAACTCTGCTGACACAGATGCTGAATCCAAACGGAAGGAGCTTGTCGGGTCACCTAAACACTTGGTCCAGGAGCCAGATCCACTTCAGTGCTTAACTTACCGCACATAATGCTGCCAAGCAGCATATACTGTTTACTTCCTGCTGCATCCTTTAAATCTGATGGACATCACATGCTTACAATATCTAATGCATGACATCCCATCGTTTAAACGCTGTCTGCCTTAGAAACAAACTCTGCAGACGGTTATTAACAATGAGAAAACAACCAAATGAAGCATTCAGTCTAAACTCTGGCTTAAATCAAATGGAGAAAAGCCTAATTTCATACAACATGGGACAATATTTTCTGAAAATGACTCTTCTAGCCACGTACCCTGGTCAGTGTCGCGGGGGCAGTGAAAAATCCTGAAAATACTATGTGTCTGCACCTTGGGGGCTCTGGCAGCGTCGCTCCACTCGCCCGCGATCTTCACGCCACGCTACTTGTGCTCCCCGCATTTTTTCTCTCCCTAACATCCCCTTGAAATAATTTTTACTTCCCGACGGGGCAGAGCGGGCGACGGAAGAATCGGCCCTCGCAACGGCTGCCGCATCACAGTGGACGTATCCGCAAAGTGCCCCGTTGAACTCTGGGACTTTATTTCGTTTTCCCTAGAGGGGCGTCGCTGTGCGTTTTCCTGATTTTGCAGCTGGTGGCTTTAAACCCTGTGACGACATTCGCGCTTTCGGGAGGAGGCCACCCCATCAGTGCAGAACAATGCCATATTCTGAGCCTACCCTTCTTGTCCCCAACAGCAGCTTCCTCTCCATGTAAGCCCACGGGCCTGCTCAGGGTGGGGTGAAGCCACCTCTACTCTCTACCTTTTCTCTCCCCTTCCTTTCATGTCTCCTCTGTCTACTTCGGTGGGTGTGTTAACCATTGTGGCCCCATTTGGGCCCGACGAGTGACCCGGGATCATTAAAGGCAGCTCCGGCCTGTGGCCAGATCAAAATAATCAACTGGAGGGGTCACAGGCTAATGAGGTGAAAAGGGCAAAGAAAAGCTCCCCCCCAATGATGCGCTTCTAAAGGCAGGAGACAATAGGCAGGGCACGAGAAGCAGCCATCACAAAGAGCTTATGTGGGTATGCCCACGCGCATGTTTACATGCGTGCGCCCGTTGGGGTTCCTGTTTTTCCCTGTGAACGTTGATGTGTATAAGAAGCAGTCCTGACGTTTCTTCTCGTAATTCAACAATGGTGGCCGGCCTTGGTGGGCGAGGCTTGGAGGGCTCCTACAATCACCGGCGAGGACACTGGCTCTAAGGGCACGCCCTTAAAAGGATCACTCGCGTTGATGATACAATGACAGATGGTTGGAAGACTCATAAGGGATTTCTGTGTCTCAGGGCAGGATGGGGTGGTCATCGGGAGAGATGCCGTGTGTGTGACACAGGATCGGAGCAGGGTTCAAAGTTTTAAACATCTACTATGGATGTCACTTGAAATCAATGTGTTTATGAATTTAGCAGACTTATTTGTCCAAAGTAAAGTACATGGGAGAAAATCAAAAGAGAGCAGAATCAGCCAGCATCTAGCACTCCTGCATGTAGCGAATGGTTAAGGGCTTTTTTTGTGGCCTCTGCTGCTCTAACCTCATTTCCAGAATGAAATAAGCCATGGCTCTGTACATTTGGGGAATTCATATGACTGCCGAATTCAACCCCATAACCGGACTCCTAATCCACTGAGACACACACCGCACCAATATATGGGAACAAATGCATAACAAGAAAAAATATAATATAATTTTTTCCATCCATCCATCCATCCTTCTTCTAATCACTTATCATGGTACATATCACTGTGAATATACATTTTTAACACAAAATTTAATACAATTTAGCTTCAACAGTCATATTGGCCTGGATATAATCTTCCTCCTGGTGGGGCACAAATTTAAAAAATCCATTTACAGTAAACGGCATGACATCAGATTGAAAGCTGCCCTTAAGCTGAATTAAGATATTTGAATGACAATCTTTATTCTGAGTAGTTACAGTGACAATGGGCAAAGCAGAACTGCTAACAGTGTCTATTGTCAGTAAACACTTCAAACGGTGAACCAGCTCTGGATAAAAAGCAGGGAGGGGTGGCGGCAGACAGAAGGCGCGTGCTGCAGCAAACGGGCCACTGTGGGTGCGTGTCCAGGCCTTCTCGGGCCGGCAGGGAGACTGCAGGGGGCTCTGACTGATGCTGTCCCATGGGGGAGATGGAGGAATGCGGTGCAGGAAGACGGGACGGATGTACGTGTGCATGCTGAAGCAGTGCATGCTGGGAGGAAGGGGGCATTATGGCTGGAGGGGCAGCATCACCAACACACAGGCTGTGGGATTGCTTCATACACTAAGCAGGTCAGAACACACCTCCAGAGACAGGGAGAGAGGTACTGCTTAGGTAATGACCTGTTCTAATGGCTAACTAGCATTTTACAGTGAAAAGCAGTAGGTGTGGCTCCTCGGGTCCCCAGAGCCCCGGGGGGGGGGGTGACATCCCCGGCAAATGCAGAGAGCTCCTCCCAGAACCAGCCAGGGATGGCGCCAGAGAGCTTCTTTTGCAGGTGCTATGGGGTTGCTTGACTTTTCAGCTGGGGTAGTTTCCAAAATTAAGGGCTTCCCCGTAATGCGCTGGTCGCCACAGTTTAATTTCTACTGCAGCACCCTTGACACGCATACACAAGCACGCGCACATACATGAGTGCACGTACACACACGAGCGCACGCACATACACAGCACCTGCTCTGTGATTATTACAGTGACATTCAGTGTTAAACACAAAGCGAGTTATTAAATTATAGATAAAATTAAATTATATATTATATTACAGATAAGAAATTCTAAATAAACCACTGAAATATCTTGGGGGTGGTAAGGGGATGCTATGGCTACCATAGGGGTAGCTACAGCACCCCCAAGCCCCTCCCTGGCGAGACCCCTGGAACCAGGTAAGGTCATTTTTACCCATCCATCTTCCAACTGCTTCTCCAGGACAGAGTTATGGAGGGTCTGTCACTCATCCCAGCAAGTATAGAGTACAAGGCTGGGGATAATTCTGGACAGGACGCTAGTCCATCGGAGGGCACCCGCTCTCCGTAATTTAGAAGCACCTATTCAGCTAAAACACACGTCTTGGGGTAAAGAACTCAGAGGATAATCCATGGAAGTGCAGGAGGGACATGTGACCCGCAAAGTCAGTTTGCTACCCTGAGAAGCAAAGCATCTGCGAATGATTCAACTTCGGGGAGGATCTGCGAGATTCTAGCTCATACCCGAAGCCCCCCTTCTCTTGCTGTGTTTTTCTACCCAAACAGGGACTTGGGGGGCCAGGGTGCCCTCGTCTCTCAGCATGCCATTTAGCTCATACCCGGCGGGCATGAATGCGGTGGCATGGGTGTACAGTATATAAGCTTTGGGGGGAACCAAACGTGGGGTCATGCACTGCTGTTTACTGTATACACTGGCGAGGCTCATCTCATTGATTTTCACCACAACACGCTCCCGAGAGCAAAACACCAGACTAAGGAATAATTCCCTTACACAGCATAAAATTATAACCAAGGCAATGAACGTTATGATGACGAACGTTCACTCCAACATGCTGCAGTTACAGGGCAGACTGTAAATAAACACTAACGTATTAACGGCTCGTGCACTCCATAACTATGAGTAACACAGGTACCGGGTAATTATTTTAGCCAGAGAATAATGAAATTGTATTATACACTGGTTTTTAATCACGGTGGGGTTACAGTCGGCCTGGAGACTGTCCCAGGATGGACAGGATGTGGTGGAGGAACACTCTGGACACTTACAGATTTTAGACACATTAATTCCCCTGAAAGACATCTTTGGACCGTAAAAGGTGACCAGAACATCATAAAAGGCCAAATAAATAGGTATTGTGTGTCAACTACAGAAAAGCAATTAAAATTCCTGATATTTCCCAAATCAAGCTTCAATAAGGTAACATTCAAACATTCATCACCAGTAGCTGCTTTTCTTTGTAGCCACAGGTTTCACACTTTAATGTAAACAATTGCACTCGTCATGTGACGCCATTCAGGAGCGTAATTCAGTGTTTGCCTGGCCCTCGATGCAGCACATTAATGAAGTGCGTTTCTAGTCCAGGTTCCATTTGCCCGTGCCCCTGTCCCATGCGCGTCAAAAGCACAGGGGCTGCGGGAGCGTCGATCCCCAGGTGACAGCCCCAGGGATGAGGAAGGACGGGCAGGTTGGGGGATCCACTTCAGAGACAAGACCGCCCCTCTGTAACGGGGAGCACACAAGAGGGGAACCTCCTAGAAACTGTCTCAAAATAAAGGGGGCAAAAAAATCCTCCACAACAATAGAGCATCCTCAGTACCGGCCTCCAGTCTCACCTCTTCAGTCTGCACCCCCCTTCAACCAAATTAAGCCTCGGAACAATTATTCTGATCATTAGGCTGATATAAGCTCAGTGTCACAGAAGCGCAGTGGCCTGCAGTTTAGCAGAGGACAATTAGCTGTTCGCCTGGCATAGAATTACCCTGTAAATTGAGAACGCGCTGTCTAAAGGTCTGGGAGAATAGGGGGTGAAAGGAAAGTGAGAGAGGGAGAGAGAGGGAGACAGACACTCAGAGGAGAAGGAGGGTAAAGGGGGAGATTAAAATTGTTTGAATTAAGTCCACGATCTGCTTATCCATCCATTATTCGGCACAAATCAGGGCTTTGTTCAGCCTGCTGTAAAGGAGTGTCAATCATCTCCACCCGTTTTTTTTTTCTTCTTCTTCTTCTTTTTTTTGTACAACGGGAGAATTTATTATGAATTTGCTCCGTCACATAATGAGAAGCCTGCGCTCAGAATGGCCGACGGGGACCGGAGTTAGCCATCACCGGGCCACTTGCGCTCTGGACTGACATCAAAGTGCCAGGGACGTCCAATCAGATTTGTCTTACAGGCATTACATGATGAATACGGTGTGGCCGGCCCACAAAAGCGTCTTTGTGAGGCCCTGAGCAGGGGCCTATTCACGGCGCGCAACAGCCAGCCAGAGTGGAAGTAAATGGCGAAAGGGTCCCGCGAAGCGTCCAAGTTGGGCGTCCACAATAGCTCATGCAAATGACCATGCCCCAGAGGAGTGCAGCGAGGAGCCCTGCTCCAGCATCTGAAGTTCAGGGTCCATTCAGCGGGGAACTGAAGTGGCAGTCAGAACTGTCGGGCTCAGAGCATTCAGCTTCTTCAAGCAGAGAGGGATTACGCTCCCCCCCCATCCCTGGGCCTCAAAGACAGAAAAAAACAGGAGTCTAAAGACTAACTTTTTTTGTATGAGAGCATGCCAGACATAAATCCTGAAGGCCTAGTGCAGTGGGGGCTTCCAGGACACAGTGGCGATGAGGGTGCTCTAATTTGCTAGAGCGGCCTCCTGAAATTAACTTGAGCGAGGGGGACAGACCAAATGAATCCCGAGCCTGGGGTGGAGGAGAGTGCCGTCATAAGAGGTTTCTCAGAAGTGGTCCCGTGATGGGTTCCAGGAGCCACGTCTCCACAGCCGGACCTGAGCGGCCGCCAAGCCCGGATGCCGATTCTGGTCTGGCGGGATGGCGTCGGCCCCGAACCAGCCCCCCTCTCCCTCAGTCGGGGTGAATTTCACCAGCCGCTTATCTGAGGACCACGTTCAAACTGAGCCTTGACCGTGAGGCATTGGGGGTCAATCAGCAGGGAGAGGGAGGAGCACCCGCCAGGCAGAGGACTCTGATTGGACCACACATCTTCGGATGTCCTTCCCTGGGCCTCGCTTCATCATCATCACTATGCAGCCGCCCCGTGCTGCCCCGCCACCCTGTGTTTGCTGACATCCCTGGGGGCGTCGGCATATTATAAATTTGTCTGTCGGCCAAAGTGTTTCCCTCAATTTTTTTAGTGGCTGTTTAAAAATTAACAGCTCTGTCACCGACTCCCAAGGCCTCTCTGCCTCCTCTGTCAGCTCGCACCCGTAATAAATCGACCCGACCCATTTGCCACGCCATGACACGTCAGGGGCCCGCTTGTTCTGGGAGGGCATGAGATGGATGGCGCCGGCGGAGGAAGCAGAGCGGGTCAGTTTCTGCTGAGGTTGGTGTGGGCCACGCTTGGGACTCTGGGAAATTGCTACACTAGGGTCTCATCACTTCATTCAAAATCTACCATAATCGCCCGCAATGCAGCTTGTTCTCCAGCGGTGGTCCCTGCTATTCAAGTTTTATTGCCTTTCTCTGCTGTGCACAGGCCCTTAGCTCAGTAGACTGGTGCTTCTGTCTGATAAGTAATAGTCTGGAGTGGTAGCTGACAGGTATTCATCACCCAGAGTCCTTGGCAAATACAGTATTCCATAAAGCACAGCTCAGAAATAAATAAAGAGTGAAACAATACAGGTTCCATTTCTTACTTATAAATATCATTATCTTAGAAATATGTATCAGCTTTGGCAGGTGCTGCGATACAAACTGATACACGTTTTGAGAAACCAATGGAGGACAATTGAAAGGGCCTTGCTGATTAGTCCAAGTGTGGTATCACTTGACCAACCTCAGGAATGGAGCTAATGACCTTCAGATTGCAGGCACAGCACAGGAACTGTATGAGCCACACGCCACCGCTCTTTGTGGCGACTCTCATTAGGAGAGATCAAATGAAGATGAATGGATGGATCTCCTAATTTAAAAAAACAAAAAGCTTCAGCCTTTGAGGACTGCGAGGTTATTTAAATGGTGTATGCTTACTACACGCAGCAGCAGGAGTCACAGAGAAATGCATGACAGACTGAGGGAAGGCTCACTCTTACGACTGCCCTCATCTTGCATGCAGTCACTGCGGCGGAGGGCTTGCATGAAGTTACTACAACAGAGAGCTTGCATGCAGTCACTGCGGCGAAGGGCTTGCATGAAGTTACTGCCGCGGAGGGCTTGCATACAGTCACTGCGGCGGAGGGCTTGCATGAACTTACTGCGGCGGAGGGCTTGCATGCAGTCACTATGGTGGAGGGCTTGCATGAAGTTACTGCGGCGGAGGGCTGGAATGCAGTCACTGCGCCGGAGGGCTTGTATGAAGTTACTGCGGTGGAGGGCTTGCATGCAGTCACTGCGGCCAAGGGCTTGCATGAAGTTACTGCGGCGGAGTGCTTGCATGCAGTAACTGCGGTGGAGGGCGTGAATGCCAGCTGGGCCATGGCCTCCGCACCAGACTGGCATTCAGCAGGACTCACCAGACCGGCGCAGATGTGGGCCCACATTTGCACCTCCATACACGTCCAGTTCCCCCTGTGCAGCCGTGCTTTCGGGTTCCTATGGTAACATACCCTGGACATCCCAAATACAGCTTCAATTTATATTTTATAATAGGTATTTTAGGAACTATAGCGACCTGGATTGATAACTGGTTAACAGATAAGAAACAGCTAGTTTCTATTTTCTATAAGAGGTACAATGTCACAGTGGGCCTGTGTTCATAGTGGGGTACCGCAGGGTTCAATTTTAGGACCACTATTGT
>JABFEA020000035.1:160564-171491 GCA_019775915.2 Cyphomyrus plagiostoma | reverse complement strand
ATGTAAATGGTCATGAAAATAAAGAAAACACATTGAATGAGAAGGTGTGTCCAAACTTTTGGCCTGTACTGTATGTATACACCAGTACATATGTATATATATATACCCATTTTCACACAGATGTATAAATAGAAAAGAGAAAAAATCAGCATGAATATTGAGCAATATAAGAGAGAAAAAATAAACAAAAAAAAACAAATAAGTATCTTTTCAACTACCTGAACCCCAACCCACCAATTCCTCTTTTGGCAGACCTAAACCTAAAACAAACAAAACCATACATTTATTTTGAACAAGTCACATTCAACAGAAATAAGAACAATAAGTACCTCAATTATCCAAAGTTGCATGACGGTATCAAATAAAAAATGCCCCAACTTTCTTTACTGGGTCTACCCTTATCATCTTTTCTATGTGTCCTGTCTTGAGATTTCCTTCTGTAGAAGCTCTTCCATTTTACGATTTTTTTAGAAAATCATCAAATGGCTTCCATATTCCATTGCATATGTCCAATTTGTTATTTAGCATATAAATAATTTCCATTGACATACATTGTGCCATATTTTGAGTCCATGCTTTAATTGTGGGACTTGCTATCTTCTTCCAGTTAAACATTATAGTTCGTTTTGCCTGCAGAATGGCAAAATCAAGAAGTCTATATTCTCTGGTTCTTTTTGACATATATGTAACAGTACTAACCTAGGATCTAATTGAATATTCACATCCAAAATGGTTGCAATTATGTTCTAGAACACTTCCCTCCAGAACCTACTGATTTTTTTTTTTCTTTTTTCCAAAGTCCCAAACGCAATGTATAAATGTTCCTTTAGCGACACTGCATTTAAAGCATCTATCGGGTATGTTACTATTATATATATTTAACAGGAGTAATACAAGTCTGCATCAACCAGTTATACTGAAGCATCTTTAAGTTCGTACTGGCCGTTTGTGTCTGGGCCTCTGCACAGGCTGTATTCCAACTTCTAGCTGGAATATCCTCATTTAAATCCGCTCTCCATGCTTCAAGCTTAGCTAATGATGATTCCCTAGATCCTGATAAGAGCCAGCAGTATACTGTTGAAATTAACCCCTTGATATTGCAGTTCATGGTAATAATTTCCCTTAATGATGAAAGCACTGGGATTTTTATTAATTGCTTACGCATAGAAGAAATAAAGTTCCTGAGTTGTAAGCATTTTAAAAAGTGCTTCTTTGGAATGTCATGTTTTAAAGAGTTCCTCAAAGGTCATAAGGGTCTCTTCTTCATATAGGTCTGAAATTTTGCTCTGCCCTTTCTTTGCCCATGCCTGGAATCCAGCATCCATCTTGCCAGGTTTAAATGAGGCATTACCCCAAATTGGGGTACATTTTGATAGGGAATCAGATATATTCATATATTTCCTTACGTTAAACCATATTCTAATCATATTAAGTAGTATGGGATGGACTGTTTGTTTTTCTAATTGTTTCATATTTTTCTAATTGTTCCATCTTATCTGAATACAGATACAGATGTAGTGGTAATTGAACAGACTGTGACTCTATATCCAGCCATGCTGGAGTAACGTAATTAGAGAAGTAGAACATTATTGTTCTGAGTTGCACTGCTTGATAATATAAGTAGAAATTTGGACAATTTAATCTCTCTGTATCGAATGGAAGATATAGCAGTGATAATCAAACTCTAGGACCTTTCTTGTTCCATATAAACTTTGTAATGAGTTGTTTAAGTCTTGCAAACATACCTTTTGGAGGTGCCAAAGGAATATTTTGGAATAAATATAAAAATGTATGCAATATGTTCATCTTTACTATATTTATCCTTCCTAATCAAAGAGTGCCCATCTTTCTACAGATCCAAGTGTTGAATCCCATAATGGTCCATAATTTGCTAGTGCTATATTTTCCAAATCAGGTACTATTTTAATGCCCAAATAAGTAAAATTGGTTGTTTGTCTAAAAGTAGATACATATTCTTGTCTTTCAATTTCATTGAGTAACATAAGTGAAGATTTTGAAATATTTATTTTTTATCCAGAGAATCTGCCTAACCGGTCAATGAAGTCTACCGGTGCAGGTATAAAGGTGTCCAGTTGTTTTAGAAAGAGATTTTATGTTCCCTATTACCAATTTTGATACCTATCCTATACACTATTTTTGCCTTTAATTGCCTTATCCTGTTCATAACTTCTTTAATTTTTATGAGTTTATTTAGGCCTCTATAGCTCCATGAGACACATTCAATTAAGCAATCTGCCATTATTTGATAAACCTATATATGTGTGTATGTGTGTGTGTGTGTGTGTGTGTGTATGTACTTTTTTTATTTGAGCCTTTTAGGCTTTTAAGAATAAAGAATGAAGAGCGTTGAAAGCAATTACATAAACCAACTTGTAAATAAGTAAAGTAGGTACTAAATTGAGAGGAATTTCTTGCCCCTAAACTTGAACTACCCAATTTCCATTTCTCCAGGAAAGCGCTCTGTTCTGAGTCTTCATTTTTGTCGGGTATACCCAATATGCAAACATTAATGTGTCGGCTCCTGCACTCCAAATCATCAACTTTGTTGCTCAAAGATCTTGTAGTTTTCAACAGGGTTTCTATGACACTCTGTAACGCGCTAATGTCGTCCTCAGCTGTTGAAATACGCCGTTCCGCCTCGGCAATTCTACCGCTGCATTCTTTAATTTCGGATTAGACATTTTTAATTGCTGACAATACAATGATTATTTCAGCGTGAAACTCTTGTTTAAAGGATTGTATAGCATTCATAATGTCCATGCTTGAGGGGGTTTCCCTTCTTCTCCCTAGTGTCTACGATACTTGCCTGGGCTGGCCTATGAGTGTTTCCCTCTTCAGTGTCAGATCCTGACATATTCTCTTCATTAACAAGCTCTTTGTATTTGTCTTTAGTCCCCTTTTTTGGCATATTTGTTTATGATATGCGTTTAATTATATCTTGTAACTGATTCGTGTTGGTCTGGGTTGCTTAGGTAGTATTATTTTCTGGATTAGCAGCAGAGCAAGGTGAACCGCGACTGTTCAGTGCTCCGCCATACCTGGAAAACCGCTCGGTTCAGTTTAAGGATCTCCGTAAAACATGCCTTTGTTTTCTTTACTCTGTGATACTATTGAAATCGCAGTCCTCAAGGACCAAGCCCTACTGTTTTTTTTTCTTTTTTTTTTTTTTCCCCCCAGCCTTCCTTCACCTGTAAGCTGGGTGTGAAGCCTCCAGCAAATCAGAATCCGTAATTATACTAACTACCTGGGAAAACTGAAAACAAGGCCTGGATATGGAATCGAGGTCCAGATTTGAAGAGCCTTGCTGTAGGATAATTCAGAGCTCACCTGGAACACATGCAGCTTACACTGTATTCACAGAGTATCAGGCTTAAAAGCCATTGCTCCTCGGAACTTTGGTTTACTGCCTGATGAAAGAACAGCATCCATCTTCTATAGCTGGTTAACCATTAGGGGGTGACGATGAGCCTGGAGCCTGTGGAGTATATTTCAATATTGTGTAGTACTGTTAGTTCTTTAAGGCAATGGCTCATAGTAAAGGATTCATGTGGTTATTCTGACGTCCATATGAAACTGAAACCCTTTCGTGGCATTTGTGCAGATCGGTCTCTACTTCTCTGGCCAAATATTTTGCATTACTTTCCCAGCATGAAAGCCTGCCCTTTTTTCAGATCTGAAAGAGTTCCAAGAGAATAAACGAGGGTCCCCAGAGTATACAATCTACTTGTGCTTTGGAGAGAAATTTCCGGATGGAAAAGCCGTGGATAAGAAGTTAATAACTGTCAAGGTAAAGTTCCTTGTGGTTTTATGTTGGTCAATAATGGAGCCCACAAATGTCTCCGTTAGAGGTAATCTTAACTGTTTAGCAACGCGTGTGTTTAATATCTTTTAGGCATCACTCATGATTTAGACATTTAGAGGAGTTCCCCCTTGTTTTATGTTGCTCCAACATCTATTCCCCTCCATCAGGTGGTACCTCTGGCTTGCCGGGACCTCCATGAGAAAGCACATATGGATGGAGCCTCCTCCTTGCAAGGCGATGCCGTCAGCTTACAGATCTCACACAACAGCCTCTTTGATCTCATAAACTCCACCTTTGACCTTCCAGTCGGCTTTTCCTGAAGACCATCCCACCCCCAAACACCTCGTCTGCTCTCGGATGCCATCTGGGTTCTTTTTCTGTCTCTGCCCAGTTAGACTATCCAGTGTTTCCCAGTCCGGTCTTCGGGGACCCAAAGACAGTCCACGTTTTCGCAAAAATGTGGACTGTCTGTCAAGGAGCTGGGAGGGAGCAAAAATGTGGACTGTCTGTGGGTCACCCAGGACCGGACTGGGAAACACTGGTCTATAGACCCAGCAGTCAATGTGTAATTCTTCCTGTTATCTTTCAGACCTTGGAAAGTATAAAATTACATGCTGCACCTAAATAAAAGAATCTACAGAAGCACATATAAACTGAGGTGCAACACATTTTTTATTTTTTTTTGGTTTCTAGAAATTCATGCTGAAAACGCTCCTTTCAGAAGCACACAGTGGAAATGTTTACAACAGTGGTAGGTGGTAATCATTTGCAACAGTTTTTGGGCAAAGAATTAACAGCTACCCTGAATGGAAAATATCAGCACTTGAATTGTGTATCTAATCTTTATGTAAATGGATGTGAAATTTGTATTTGACATAACTTGTTAAGTGTAACAGCTAATTTCTGTTTTTAAAGGCTTCTCTGCTACCTGCTCTGTCCTCTCACTGAATGTGTTAAGATTTCCTTTACAAGCTACATTCCTTGTGTGTCAATTTACCTGCAGTGATAATAAAAGCCCAAAACTTGATTCTGCTTAAGAAGAATCTTTTTATTTTCTCTGGCAATACAAGATAAATTTTGGCAGTTAAGGTATTTGTTTGTCAACTGTTTTCCTTTCAAGTATCATGTAAACAAAGCTCAAAACATAAGTGAGTGATAAAACCCACCCTGAATATACACATATGACAATGAAGTTTTACGGTGCACTTGTTGTTTTGCTGCCATTATTTTTTTTCATTTTGCACACCAACCATCAATTTGTCTGTAAAATAAACAAAGAAACATCACTTTTACTAGGAATTAATTTTTTGTAATCTGTTTTTCTTTGCTAATTTTCAGCCAGCACAGTATATCCTGAACATGCGATTCAGTCTAACGATTACCTGTTTATCAACAATGACGGTCATGGGTCCCATTGAGATGTTGCCACATAAGAATTTATGATTTTCATGGTTAGGTGTGGGAAAAATTGGATCTATATTAAAACAAAAACCATGGCATGAACTAAATACATTGGCATTAAATACTTCATACATATAAACTATATCCATATAATACCTGAATTATGTATAAGCTATGCACCTTTTGGGAAGAGCAAGTACGTCTTGCATGTATGTCCTTTCAGGCATGTCATTTTTTCTTCCTGAACCCTGTGGACCAGAAAACCAGCAATAATGAGGTTAATAATCTAAGTTTGACAATGTTTTTAGCCAAATGTTTCAGCTCCATTAAAAGAGATTATATTGCTAGTATTCAGACATGTAAATCCTGATTATAATTAAACGTACGTTTAACAATATATGCCACACAGGAGTGAAAGTAGTTTTGATCCTTCCAAATATACCAGTGGTACAGATAAGTTAGAAGTATTTAAATTGACTCTGGAATATTGACAATGTTGTTTGATTGGATTACTTTTCACGTGAAGGGAGACTGTGCCAGTCTTTCCATTTGAACTCTTCGGTGCATCCTGGCTCTCTGCATGGGCTGTATGTGCACTGATACAAGCCAGGCCACTGGCTAGAGAGCTTGATCAACTCAGACAACACGGCCAGGATCAGGTTCCACAGTTGTTTGAAAGCCATTACTGAAGAATAATTAATTATTATTATTATTATTATTATTATTATTATTATTTGATAAGTCCTAATATCCACAATACATTATGCATTGCCATATCTATGTCATTAGTTAGTCAAATGTTTCTTCCTTTGGTTAAATTGTACTATGCTAAGTATGCTAAAATCACTTACAATAATATATGTCCCATCCCACCATAGCGCTTAAGCATACAGATGTACTGCATGAAATGGAAGAGTACTTACAATTGTCTTCTGGCCTCTTGCATCGTATTTCAATGTATTGATCATCATCGTCTGTGCTTTTTTTCACCAAAACAAGTACAGCCTCGTAGCCGGCCAGTAAGCAGCTATTTCCCACCCAGTGTGTGCTGAACAAGGAGCACATTCTTACAATAAGCCTGGAAAAAAGCATCAAACCAAGATTTACGGCGCCACACAACTACGTCTCACAACCAGAAGAAGGTAGATGGTACTGTACCGGTGGAAGACACCATGAGGGATCTCCGGCAAGAAGTAGACCAGAACCTTGATGTCCTCTGAATCATCCTGCCCCCACATCTCCATGACCTTGTTATTGTCTTTCAGATAACCTGGGAACATGCAGGCAGCTTCAGGCTCAGTAAATGAGTGCCTCTTTGGTAAGGATGAATCCCACTTCTTGTTTGGGTCAAACTCAGAGACCTGAGGGTTCAGGGTACATGCGAAATTAGTTGGCAGGCAGATCTCAAAATATCTGAGAAGGCTGAGGATTTTCCCTTCCTTGTTCTTGGTGCCCGTCATCTCTTTCACAAAATGTTCATCCCTGGCCATGTCCGCCTGCATCAAAGCCCTTCTGACCAGCACGCGAACAGCATCATAGGACAGAGTTGCTTGACTTTTGAGCTGGTCGATCCATTTGTTCTTGTGGCGGATCAGACAGCTTTCTTTCTTCAGGATAGAGTTTGGAACCTCTGTCAGCTGCTTCACCAGGTCATGTCTCACTAGAGTCTTTCAATAGCAGAGAGGATTACTTACATATGATTACATACACCAATGAGCCAAACCATTTCATGATTTACTGTTTCCCCCTTAGACCTCTCAGTAGGTACCATTAGGACCCTATAAGCCTTGCCATTTCAGAGATGCTCTAGCCTAATCTAATCTGATTTAAATAATCCGGCTCTTGTCAATGTGCCATAGATCTTCATCCCTGCCCATTTCTTCTGCATTCAACACATTGACTATGAGTTCCAAATGTTACCCTACAGTTTAATACACTCCGGACCTCGCCACTCATCATCTATAATATCTGTCATTATTATAAGGTAAGAACATGATGGGTAAAACACACGTCCAGACAATAATATATTTTACTCCAGTTGTAGAAACACAGCAACAATGTCAGCAAAACACTGGTAAAAGACTAATAATTAGTTTCCCTTTCAGTGTCAGCAGATACCTTGAAGAGTGTAATGAGAAAGGATGGCTTGACGAAGACTGTGTCTTTCAGATCCTCAATCTCTTCAAACCACAAAATGGTTCCAATTCGATGAAGGTAACGGAGTATAGAATGTAGGTCCTCCTTACTCAGATTTCCAGAATTGAGGGCATTGTTTGCCACAAGATTGTGAAGATCCACAATTCCTGTATATGACAAAATAATTGGTGTAAGAGGTTACTGCCTCGTCTTGCCTTGATATATGTGACATGAATATGATGAATACTTAGAATAAATATGTGGTTCTTTTCTGTCATATTAATTTTCGCTTATTACAAAAAAAATAATGTGTCATGCTGTACATATATGTGAATTACAAGTGAGTGTGAAATGTAAACAGCAAAAATCTAATGATTTATTTATTAACAAAAAAGTTCACCGTGCTTGGGAAAATCCGGCTTCTTAATCAGGTACCGCATGGAAGATTCAACCTCTTTATAAGAGTGTGGCAATGTCCTGATAATGTTTGGAAACAATTGTTTATTCTGAACATGCTGCAGAATGTGTTTTTGAAGCTTCTCAATATCCGTGCACTTTGTGCAATCAGTGGTGATGAGGCTAGAAACCTTGAACAGGGAATGGATTCAAAATTAGCAAATACATTACAAGATAATTCATGTTCAATTTTCAGACCCTGACTACTATAAGCAATTGGATAATTAATGATTGGATGGATGTATAAAAAAAGAAATAAAGCATCATGTGCCCAAGTTCTCACTCCTCAATCTGCTCACAGTGGTCGGGAAAAGTTCTGTCAATAATCATGTATGAATGTAGATTACATAATACCTTCAGGGTGTAACCTTTAAGCTGATGCAGTTGTGTCAGGTGCTCAGAGAATTCGTCTTGTTGGCTTTTGTCTATAATATTGCTTATTTGTTGATCCAGGTTGGACATCCTCTCCTCAAGCAGATCTTGTGTCTTCTTTTCTATGTCCTCCTTCTTCTTCCTCCTCTCCTCTGCATCTTTGCACTGGTCAGCATGGGTCCCCACGAGCAGAAGGACAGAGTCTGGGACCCTCATCAGAACATTGTTGATCCAGAAGCTGACTTGGTCTTCAAAAGACTGCGCATCCTCAACGATGTAGCTTAGACCAGACGTTAGAAAACAAAATGAAGATAAGTATTCAATTCAATTCGTTTATTTTTATATAGCGAATAATGTAGTAGGCTTATATGGCCTATATAAATACTGTGACCCCTTCACATTCGTGGATTTTATATTCACAGGTTTGGTCAATCGCAACCTGGAAATACACAATTAAACAGGAAGGGAATATTTTAGAGCTTGCTGACAGATTGTAAAAACTCACAAATGATGCACAGGCCTAAGCCAAACACAAGACTGCAAGACTGAAAATTTCAAAAATTTGGATCATTCTATAAAATTCTATAATATATAAATAATAGTGATAATATATTTTAGTGTAAGTGCACACTATGTCTTTAATGTTAAAAGTCTTGCCGCTTGGGTACTGCGCACATCTTTGTCTTGGAAACTAGCTTTACTCATGGGTTAGCTGTCTCCGTGGAATCTCCTGTTTGTCATATATATATAGGGATACTTCTCAGTACCAGTAATTAATAATTGCCTAAAATGTAGTGCTCCCACTGTATGCAATACTAAATTTGATAGTTTATACCGTATGTTTAAAAACCATGGAATCCATCCATTTTTGAGTGCTTCCAGATAAGAAGAGTGCTCTATGAGCATTATCAAAAATTGTAGATAATATATGTGTTTCATATAATGTGTAATATATGATTAGCAAGTAAAGATACTAATGCTTTTATTTCTATTTCCTTTAGATTGTTTATTATTTTCTTTTTTTGTTTTCCCTCATCTTTTTTTATTAGTATATTATATTTTTAAGTATATTTTATTTTCACTCTATTTCTGTTTAAAATTTGCTTAAAATTTGAAGTGGCATTGCACGGTGTGATTCATTTAAAATCAATAGCAATATCTGGAAAATAAATAGAATGCATCCATTTGTCATCCATTCACAGGTGAGGGATGCAGCTCATTGGGAAAGTGTGTGCTTTGTGTGTTTCAGGTCCTGGGTTCAGTCCTGAGCATCTCCACTCCAATACCTCAACAAACTGCAGGTGGCGTATGATTAGAATTGAAAGGTAGTCAAGGTACTCAACTCAATGCTAATTAAATATACAAATTTTGCTCCTTCCCAGCTCCCTGCCAGGCAGTTCACATTTTTGCTTCCTGGGAGAGAGCAAAAACATGGATTATCTGCTGGCTCCTTGAGGACCAGTTTGAGAAACACTGGAGTAATGATATCTGTGTAAGCAGAGGACATTTGGGAGTGGTAACATGCAAAACGAGAGCCAAAAACATGAATTGTCTTGGGGTCCATGAAGACCAGGTTGGGAAACACTGATATATTGTATGACCTGCATATAATATATGAACAATTTAGCTCAGAAGAAAACCACATTTGCCAGTGGGTATTTGGAGTAAATGCTTGGAGAACATAGTAGCAATGCAAATACCTTGAAAGATCAATAGCCAGAATGACGAGAGCATGAGGGGTGATGAAGATGTGGTGAGTTAGATAATACTCCTCATGTCCAGCAAAGTCCCAGAAGAGAAAATGGACGCCATCCTTTTCTACTTCGCTGATGTCAATACCAACTGTCCGATCACTGGCTTCCACTGTCACTTCTCTTCCTTCTCGCAGACTGCGGCATAAGGTGGATTTCCCAGCCATGCTGGAACCCAGGAATATAGTCTTGACTCTGGCCACACTGTCCCCATCTAGGTTAGATCGCAGTTGGCGGAAATAGCTCTGAATGTCCTTTACCCCTCCAGCGCACACTTCTTCTGGAGGTGTCTGGAGCTGGTTACCATTGACTCTGAGAACTTTGAGGTCAGTTCTTAAGAAGAGTTCAGCCGGCAGCTCAGTCAGACGGTTGTTCTCCACATGCAGCTCGTTCAGTAGCGGGAGCCCCTCAACTGCCCACAGATTCTTCAAGTAATTGTTGGACAGGTTTACATACTTCAGGCTCTTACAGTCCACCAAATCAGCAGGGAGTTCTTCCAGGTGGTTATTGCTCAGATTGAGGTACTGTAGATTTATAAGGAAGGAGAAGACCTTTGTGGGTATCTTCTGGATCTTGTTCTGATTCAGATAGAGCCTCTGCAGCTTTTTCAGCTCCCTAATGGCAGCAGGAAACACATAAATATTGTTCCAAGACAAAATCAGCTCCTTTAGGTTGACCATCTGTGAAATATGACCTATATGCTGTAGTTCGTTGATTTGAAGGTTCAAGCTCTCAATATACTCTGCTTGATCAAAGATCTCCTGAGGTAGAGTATTGAGCCTTCGTTTGGAGAAATCCAACCCCCGTCGGTCCTGAACATCTAGCAAGTTGGAAAACAATATTATTAAATGAATATATCCATAGCAAAACTAAAGCAGTTCAAATTAAGAACATAAGAACTATACATAAGAACCATTCGGCCCATCAAGCTCGCTTGGGGAGAACTTAACTAATAGCTCAGAGTTGTTAAAATCTTATCTAGCTCTGA
>JABFEA020000035.1:139283-157381 GCA_019775915.2 Cyphomyrus plagiostoma | reverse complement strand
CAAACTGGTTTGTTCGACTTTCAAGAAATTCGAGTTCTAGTGAGTTCGAGAACCGAGGTACCACTGTATTTGACATTCGGTACCGTTACTCCCCAGTCCAGTCACTGACGTCATTGTTCTCATTGTCAGCGCCCCCTACCTTCTGCTAGGCTTCCTGTTTTGACCCCTCATGTTACCGTTTGGGGTCTCTGTTCACGTTTATGAATCTCAGTAAAGTCCCCTTTGGTTTTCCTTACACCTGCTCCTGGGTCACTCCTTTCCAAAGCGTGGCAGGGTGTAGAGTAACTAAAACTAAGGCGATTTATTACTATTACTAGCTATGAATGTTTGACTTATACAGGAATGTTTGACGAATACTATGTAACGGTGTATTACTCAAAATGAAATAAATATATCTATAAACAAACAGATATAGATATTTCAATAATTAATTAAATATGCCCTTTGATTTTAAAATGAAAATATATTTTAATAATTAATTATATGTGTTACGTTCCAGCTCCGTCCGATCCTCATGTGTGCCATGCCCACCTCGTTACCTCTCGTTTTGCTGATTGTTTTCACCTGTCTCTCGTTCCTGTCTGCCTGTTTTGTATATATTAAGTCTGCGTCAGCGTAGGTCCGGCAGACTTGTCATTGAAGTTTGCTAGTGTTGGTTTGTCCTAGTTCAATAAACCCTGTTTCCCCGTCTGCCTGACTGGACATCCCTGCCTTTTCGCCGCTCACAACCAACGCATCACAACAATATCCATCCATCCATTTTCCAAACCGCTTATCCTACTGGGTCGGGGGGGGTCCGGAGCCTATCCCGGAAGCAACGGGCACGAGGCAGGGAACAACCCTGGATGGGGGGCCAGCCCATCGCAGGGCACATTCACACACCAACCACTCACACATGCACACCTACGGGCAATTTGGCAACTACAATCAGCCTCAGCATGTGTTTGGACTGTGGGGGGAAATCGGAGTACCCGGAGGAAACCCCACAACGACACGGGGAGAACATGCAAACTCCACACACATGTGACCCTAAAACAAATAAAAAATATAATTTTATATGATTACTTAAATGTATTCAAATTATATTTCACAAGCTCAGTCCCACCCCTCACAAAGTGATGGACAGAGCGCACCATTATTATGAAAAGTGGCATTATAAAATAAAAAGCTGGTTCAGAAATCCGTCATTTGGAATCATATAAAATAATATTTTTGCTATCTAAAAATAAAAGGACACATTTAATTAGCTATTGAAATATTGATTTTATTTTAAGAAATGTGGCTGATTTCATAATTTTATAAGCCAACGTCTTTTTGTGTGATTGTTTCTTCCACCCCAGTATGTATTTTAGTATTAATTATTGAATTGGATATACAGAAAAATCCTACCAATCTGCACAATATGCTATGAAGGGGAAAAACTGTGTATATATTAAAACACGTTAGATCACCAGTTCCTTGTTAACCTCTACATATGCACAAAAAGAACAGCAAGTTTATAAGTGAAGCTATGTGTCTTGTAGGTAATTAAAAAGAACATTCTCCTTACCATTTGACCGTGCCATCTTGGGTTTCTGGCAATGAACTACCTAACTGAAAATGGTAGTTGCTAGAAACCTGCTCAGCAATTATATAATATATGACTGGGGGAGGGGGGGTGTTGAGCAATAACAACAACAATAACAATAGTGTATCCCGAAACTTCTGTAGAATCAGAAACTGAAAGTCATTCGGCAACTTCATACCGATATGCGTGAGGCAGCATAAGTGGCTGAATGTAATGCGCACGGCACCCAACATACCACCAAAATCTTCACCTTAGATTCACCAGTTGTGAAAAGTCTTCTTCAGATAATTCTGTTTGCCCTCAGATCCAACAGTAACACTAGACTTGAGGGGACAGAAATATGTAGCAGCAAGTTAGTTACTAGTTAGTTGCCCTGGTCAGCCACAGGTGAAGAGATAGTGAAAACACCTGGGATAGAGCTCAGCTGCAAGGGGGCGGCCACACAAGCTCACCGGTAGGACCCTGATCGCCCAGCATCGATAGCCAACCTCAATGGCAACAGATCCCACCAGCGATGTTCCAGCATCTAGTGGAAAGCCTTTCCAGAGGAGGACAGGCTATTACAGCAGCTAAGGGTCAGTCAGCTTTAAATTAACGCCCTTTGATTGAGAGTGAGATCTTGGACAGACTGGTGTCCCGATACGTTTATCCACATAGTGTAATTAATAGCATAATACTACATTATTTGTGTTCCTTCCAGTAACTTTTAATTATCAAAATTGATATGTGATAAATAGATCAAAAGTAAATGTTATAAATAAATCGAAAGTAAAAGACACACTTTCTCAGCAACTTTATTTTATTAAAGACATCCTCTAAGAAATGTATTTACAAACGGTTTAGTGGAAACCTTCAGTTCCTTGACAGTACAGTTAAATAAGGACAGTGACTCCGAGCAGCCCAGGAACAGTTCAGGGAGAATTCCCTCTAACCAACCCACTTCTTACAGCCACAACCTGCCTAAACAATTAACATGACTTGCATTTAAACACTTTAAATCTGATAAATGAATACCCTACATGAAAGAAATGAAACTTAAGTAAACTCCTCATGAAGACACCTACCCACATTCCTTAAGAGAGATAAGAAGCTGACTGACATCAGTACACCTTCTGTCACAAAATCACTGTTGGTGAGCTCCACAGTACTCAACACACTTTTAGCTAACAGTGTGCATAAGGTGACGTGTGATCCGCAACATAAAACTGATATAATTCTCAGCAGGACAGTCCCTTTAAATGACGAAAGCCTCGCATATAGCACACCTGCCCCAAAGCAGCTGACTCGCTGGAATGCAACCCGCATGGTGCAGTCTGAGCTCGGCCTACATAAAACCCCAGGGGGCGCTATGTTGTCATAGTGATGACCAGACTAATTTCTTTAATATCTTGGGAAAGCATCAACAACGGAGTCCCACATTATATGAAATACTGTACAATATTCATTTAATAAAAGTGCAATATTGACAAATAAAAATTTTCCCCAAAGAATTTAAAAATTGGAATAAAAGGAAAACTCCAGTTTTTCATGACTAGGGGGTTGCCATGGATACAGACAGTCAGAGGTGGGGACCTATCAGCTTGTTGGGTTTGTATGGCAATATTTGATTCACCGCTTCTTGCGGGTTGATCTCTGCATACCAGGATGAATCGATCTCTTTGTAAAGCTTTTTACCAAAAGAGATGTAATTTTATTTGTGGGAAACAGCCAGACGTTGCCTTCGACCATGCTTCACGTTACTGTTAATGCAGCGTATGGTTATAGGGGTATCTGGTGGTATGAGCTTTGTTAGTTTAGCTGCGTTTCGGAGCCCGTGAAATCCAGAGAGATGTATCTGTGGGTAAACAGAATGGGAGCTCATTACAAACGCAGAGGGAGGAAGAGGAGGGGCTATTCATCAGTGGTGCTTTAAGATGCCATCTCAGTATCCTCCATGAACAGCATTTCTGTTCAGTGAAACCCAGACCAGCGAGCCTTAGCGTAACCCCATCCCCCAGGCAGGCAGAGCAAACACAGCAGACACAGCAGATCTCCGCTGCTGCCCTCATTCCTGCAGGAATAAGCAGAGTGCTGACTTGGGATTTCTAAGCCCTTTAGTTTATACCATCACTATATAGTAAAGAAAAGATCAAATGAAAATGGAAAAAAGACAGTGGGGCAAGCTGCAGAGGAAGGATCAGGCTGTCCTTGGAAGACGGGGGTTGGATTTGGGTCCTCCTTGGAAGATGGGATGGGGTTTCGGTGACTGGGTCTTCTCTGGCAGAGAGCGGTGGAGTTTCAGTCCTCCGGGGCAGAGAGGGCGGGGTTTCAATCTCCCCCAGTAGATGGAGACCAGCTCCTCACAAGTTGCCAGTAGCATTGCCGGTCACGCTCTCCTGCGCCTTCTCCTCTTCCCCATTCTTCTTGTGCTTCCTTGCATGCTTGTATTTATCCACGTAGGCCTTCACAAGGTTGGCCACCTTGACTGGGTTAATCTCGCCACTCTTGCTGTGGCACACCTGTAAGCCAAAGACAGACTTAACACAGAATCATTTATATGCGGCATCACACTGTACATCCATTACTAATGTGAGTCTGCTCTCCTCTTTTTAACTTAAGTCCCCGAACACACAGCGCCAGGTCACAAAGACCCCTCAGAGCAGGTGTGGGCACCTTCTGAACGGCCTTCCGGAGGATCTCCTTGTATTCCTCCTTGGTGATGTCCCTCTTCTGGTAGAAAGGCTTTATAGCCAATTTTACTTCCTCCACGGCCCGTTCCTGCATGTGAAGCTTCTTCATGTACTATGAAGGCAAGATTGTCGAACAGGCAGTGGGTAAGCCCTAGGTTTGACACTGGTCAGACATGGTCTTTATTGAAGAAGCCCACTCATTGATGGGGTTCCCCCATTTTGGGAACTCACCTTGTCTTTTCTGGATGCATCCTGGGCACCACCTTCTTTCCTGGATGCACTCTCCCCCTGGCTGGGCTGAGACTGGCCTGGCTGGGCCTCCAAGCCACAGGGGGCGCTGTGTGACACTGAACTGAGGGTCACTTTTTTAGGGAAGTGGGGAGCCAATTCCCCAACCGGGGCAGCAGGTTCAGCAGAGTGACTGGAGTCCTGGGTGGAAGTCAAGGATTCAAATAAAGAACAACATTAAAAAGAAACTGACCAACAGTATGCAGACCAGTGGCTGACAAATCCTAATCGATTCAGTGGCTCTACACCTACTTCTAACCTTAGACATGAGGCAATTAAAATGGAGTTAAACAAAAAGGAAAAATCCCTTTAGAATAAGATGCTCAGTTTATACTCAACATCACTGATTGTCACGTAGCATCAAGGCAGGGATATCTTTTGAAAAAACATGCATAGAGGCTGGGGGGGGGCACATGGTGGTGCAGTGGTTAGCACTGTTGCCTTACACCTCCTGGGTTCGAGTCTCCGCCTGGGTTACATGTGTGTGGAATTTGCATGTTCTCCCAATGTCGTAGTGGGGTTTCCTCCGGGTACTCCGGTTTCCCCCCACAGTCCAAAAACATGCTGTGTCACCCATGTGACTGGTGTATGAGTGTGCCCTGCGATGGGCTGGCCCCCCTGCCTCATGCCCGTTGCTTCCGGGATAGGCTCCGGACCCCCAGCGACCCAGCAGGATAAGCGGATTGGACGATGGATGGGTGGAGGCTGTATGCGGTTAGGGCGTGAAACCATGGATTGCGAGGCATGGAAATCAAAGGGGAATTACAGGCATCAAGTAAAACCAGTAGAAAGCAAGCAAGCCTCACTGTCACACTCACACATTCCTCAAATTGGCCAATAGCTGCACCACAGTTGACAAGGTGCTTGGATGAATGACCTCATAGTCCACCACAAGACTACAACCACATGGAGCCAAACCTTCCCAACTCATGACCCTCCCACTGCACTTACTGACATAGGAACCCGGTTTCTATACGTCAGCATCCTGCAAAACCTGAATTTCTGCATACTACACCACAGAGAACACAGCTCTATTATTATACGTCCTATTTTTATCCAACTCACCCTCATCAGTCCAGCACACGTTTGAATTCCTCACTCAAAACAAGATGACCAAACCAGTTCAGGAAATGTGTTAGAGGAATGACCTAATCAGTGCTTGAAATGGGCCGGAACGCAGTTCCGGAACTTCAGTATCCTAAAGACTTGATTTTTTTTTTCACCGCACAAATGTCAAATGTCGGAAAATTAGAGTTCCTGCCCTTATTTTTTCCCACTTCAAGCAGTGGACCTAATCAATCAAAATATAAAACAAAGCCTCGCTAAGCATGCAGCTGAAGAGACTATACCCAGGGATACTGGTTTCTCTGAAAAGTTCCCTTTTGACAAGGCATCTTGGAGAATGCCCCAAAATTCCAAGATGCCACTCTAACCCAACTGAGGTTTGACTTTCATTTACGAAGAAAATACTCCGATATCACTTTCAGTTTCAGTCACATGGTTCCCGCTGGCCCGAGATGCCCCCGCCTGCTCATGCTTTCTGTGGGTTTAACAGGAGACATCAGCATGCATGCATAAATAAATAAAGAGCTGCTACCACCTTCTGCTTTGGTGATGTAATTACAGTTAAAAAGAAATCCAGGAAAAGAGGCGATGGTTGAGCATAGGGGTCCCCAACAATTATTATCCAAGGGCCAAATTCCACCAGCAACACAAAGCCAAGGTCCAATGCATCGAAAAAAAAAATCCAACTGGGGACGGAAGGTCCCCCTTTAAATAACAAGGTTTGGGGTGGGGTGGATAACTAGACAAACCAGACAGAAGTAAGCAGGTGCCAGTTTGAAGCAGCTCCTGGTAGGCCATGTGACTACACCATACCTGGGTCACAGCTTGGTTGGATCCGGGGGACCTCCTGGATGCTTCTCGGCTGCTTTGCAGCAGTTTTAACTGAGAAAGTTCTACAAATATTAAAAAAAAAAAAAAAAAACGGGGCTGAAAATTCCATTGTGCAGATTTTCCTATAGGAATTCCTGTCATGCTCAAATTGTTTCAGGAAACCAAGAATGAACTAGCAAGTAAAAGCAGCCAAACTGAGTGATGTAACTACCACCCAAAATATTTAAACTATTACTACTTGTCCTGGCTTAATAAAGTGGCATTTCCTCATATCATGACTGGCATCCTCACGCCTTTTATCTAGCTTACAGTAAACAGCAATGCTGACAACTCTGGGTAGGATTTAAATCCCAAGTATAAACTTCATTTTATATAAACCATCAGGATTCCCCGGTTCTTTATTGCATTTTTTCCCCCCAGATATACTTTGGCAATTCTCAGGACACTTTAAAATGGACAGGATATGCAAATCTCCCAAAATTTGCATCTCCATACCTTAATTTGATTGCGACAACGTGAAACCAACCTACTCGCTGATACCTAGGCCTCACCATGGGACTTTAAACAAACTACCCCCACCTTCATTTCTCCATCTGGTTCAAAGCTCCAATAATTTCAGGAAATACAAATACTTGAATAGCTGGTAGCATGTTCCTGAATTAGGACGGGCCCTTGGTCACCCAAAACTGGAATGCAGCTGTTTAAATATTGACACTTCTTCAATGAGTGTTTAATGGGTGTTTCATATCTTTCGCCAACATTGGGCACACAATTCTTACTCACTTCCAGATTTCTCAGCGACGGGCTTATCAGCTTCCTTGAGGTTCCACGTCACCCTCTTCACTGATGGTTTGGACCTGGTGCTAACCACCATAGAAGGGGGGTCTGTCGTGGCTTTGACAGTGGGCGTGTCCTCCTCCTTGCCCTGACAGACGGACGCTAGTCCTTCCTTTTTCACTGCACTACACTCCCCCCATTTAAATAAGGACTCATATTCCTGCTTGACTGGAGAAAGCTGTCCCAGGCTGACCATAAATGTCCCTTCTGTCTTGGTCACTGAGAGGTCCTCTTGCTGAACTAAAGACTGTCTTCCTGATTCAACCTCAGACAATTCTTGTTTAGGCACAGACGTTCCATAAAACACAGTGCTCATCTCGTGACCCCCAGCTTCTGGGAGTGCTGCTCCCTCAAGCTTCATAGAAGTCAGACTGTTCAGGATACGACCTACATTGGCAATGTCATCTGCTGACAATGCCTCTAGTTTGACTGAACCCAATGGGTGCTGCAGCTCTAGGCCTGTTTTAGAGACATTTTCAGCTAAAGTGCTACCCGCTGCCCCCATGTGACAGCCCCCTGTCACTGCAGGCTGGCTAGGGCTAGAGAGGAGAACTTCAGTTACGTTGTGGGATGACAAATGTGCAAACTCCTCTGCCCAGACAGATTCAGGTTTGATCTGCTTTTGCAGATCCACACCTGCCGTGGACGCCAGGATGGCAGCATCTTGACTCAACTCGCAGGCCAACCCATAATGAGAGGGAGATGACTCCTGTTTGATCTCTACAGACTTCTCCACTTTTGCTTCCTTTGGCTGGTTTGCACCCTCAGTCAAGCAGGGGGTGGGAGGTTTCTCTGAGCTTTTAGGACATCTTGAGTCTTCAACCATCTCTAGAGAAATGGGTGATTCCTCTTTAATTTCATGTGGGTCTTTCAATCTAGCAAACAGGTCAGGAGAGAGACCAACTTTTTTGATCTCTTTGTGCTCTTGTGGTTCTGCTAGCATGTTAAAAGCAGCAGTCTTTTCTTGTTTGACCATACTGGGATGACCACCATCTTCATCTGCCACTTCTTCCTTCATAATGTCCATAGACGCTTTAATTTCCCTGCTCAAAGAGGCAAATGATTCCACCTTGATCTCCTTGGCTTCCTTCTCCTCAGCCACTGCTTCTGAAAGTACCAGAGTTTCCTGAGAGCTCTTCTGTGTTGACTGAGAGCTGTTTGATGGACTGACATCAGCCTTCTTCTCTCTGGACCATGACCTGGATCTTGGACACTTGTCGTCCTCTGACCGTGACCTGACCCCTTCTTTTGACTTGGTGGTAGGATGAGCCATCATCCGGTCTTTCCTTCGCTCTCTGGACCTAGACCGGGATCTGGACCTTGACTGTGACCGGGGATTACCTCGCCGCTTCTCCTTCGAACCTTTCTGCCTGTTGTCTTTTTGCTCACGGCTGTCTCGTCTGTGATTCCTTCTCCTGGATCGGTCCCCACTACCAGAGCGAGACCGCCTCCGGTCTCTTGACTGTGACCGCCTCCGTTTTCTCCTGCACCTCTCCTCATCCTCCGACATGCTGTCAGAAGAGAATGTGCCCCCCCTCCTGCCCCATGAATGTGAGGACTGTGGTCTTCTCTCCACGCTGCTCCTCCTAGTTTCTTTCCTCCAGCTGGTGTCAGGGCTGCTTGAGGCAGAGCTGTTGTCCCTAGCCGTTCTCCCCTGCTTCAAGTCACGATTTTGCTTTGCACTCACTCTCAATGGTGACCTGGACCTTGTCCGAGAACGCCGGCTGTCTGGCCCAGATGGTTCTGGTTTAACATTTATCTCGCTGTGGTCTCTGGAAGCTGAGTTTGAGTGTGTGGATGTCTGAGGCAGCTTCATTGCAGCCTGGCCTGATACTCCCTCCTTGCAGACACGACACTCCGGATCGTCACCTGTGTCCCTCTCCTTCCGTTGAGATAAACTCAGAGGATCAGTGTTCACCTCCTCAGGCTTACAAACTTCTGGAAAACTGTCCCTCTGGATGCAATCCAGATTCTCCTCACCCTCCTCCTCATCTCCCAGGCACTCATCTGCCCCTGCCATGCAAGGCTCGGTTTTAACCTCGGAGTCTGAGCTGGAACACGGCAGCTGCAAGGCATCCGATCTCCCCGGTGGGGAGGCCTCATTCTCAGAAGCATTGTCAGGGGAGTCCGAGTCGGAGCCCGTGGGCTCAAAGGGGTCATAAATCTCGTTCTTGCCCTGCTTTTCATCCCCCTTTTCTCGTGAAGACAGTAGCGTCCTCTTACTCTCACAGAGCTTCTTCCATGGCTCGCTGGCTGCCTGTCCGCCTGGGGAGCCCTGTGCCGTGGTTAGGCCCAGTCGCCTTGCGTGCCATGGATTTCCACTGCTGCTGATGCGGAAACTCACAGTAGAAGGGCCGGGGTTGCTGGGCAGCGGACCAGAGACTGCTGACGCGGCTCCTGGTTCACTAGGCCTCTGCCTAGTACTGCCACTACTGCTACCCTTATCCCGCTCGCTCCCAGACGTGCCCCGGCCGGTGGTCTGCTGTCGGATCCGGTGGCTGGTCAGGATGTTAGTGCCAGAGTCTGGGATTCCCACTAGGCCGGTACCACTAGGTGTCTCCCATTTGATCTTTGGTATCCGTGGCAGGCCAGAAATATCCATCCATACAGGTTTAGGTGGGGGCTTACTGACCAGCAGTGATGCAGAGTCCTTAGTCATAGAGGGAGAAACACAGGGGGTGAGGCCGCTCACGTCCTGGCTTCTGGGGCTGGGTTCTGAACATCTTCGGCGGTCTGCGTGACCTCCTAGGGGAACGCGAGACCCCCCGGGAAGGGCAGGATGCCTCTGCGGAGTGAAACTCGATGGCTGGGGGGACGTCGGTGTTGAGGGGCTGGGGAAGCTGAATGGTGGTGATGGTCTGGCAGGAGACCCAGAGGAGAGCCCACCCTCCCCACTTGAGTTGAAGGCACTTGACCCTGAGCTTGCCGATACCCCAATGCGGATCTCGGCTCCAGACTCGCACGCCGCTCCACTGGGAATTCGGGTCTTTGGTGACGAAATCGTGACTGTGGGGAGAGAGAGAACGAGACATTTGGCGAGGGTGTGATAGCGAGGGCAGCACCGGAGCACCACGGGGAAGCCTACCTGGCTTGATGGCCTTCAGCGAGCCGTCCCGGTTGATGACGATTTCCGAACTGTCCATCATCAGGATGCTTTGACCGGTCAAGATGCTGCCCAGCAGGTCAGGCACAGGGGCGGCCGCCACCACCTCCGTCTCGGGAATCCCAAGCCCTTGCCTGCAAGATTCAAAGCACGCTCTCATGCATCCTTCTTGACCTGCACTCCCCCTCACCATCACCGCCAATATCGCCGACTGTGTCAGGTCGACGTGACGGAGCAGACCGAGCGTAAGGACAGCGTGAGGCTCACCGGTGAAGGCCCGTGGGTATGGGCCGCGCCACAGGCTGGTGGGAGCGGAGAGCAGAGCGGGACAGCCCAGGCCTCTTGGCATCTGGTCTCTGAGATGGTCCCGGCTCGTCCCTTTGCAATGACATGGATGTCATGATGCTGAGCGTGGCCGGCACGCCGAGCAAGGCCTGCTCCCGTGGCACACTGCTTACCCTTCATCGAAGGGGTCCAAGTCAAACGGGTCTCCATATACAGAGAGGGAGGCGGCGCCGATGTCGGCACGCATGCTGCCCAAGCTCTGCTCGGCGGGTCTGTACACATCCGGGATGGAGGAACTGCGCCCCTGCCGGGTGATCCCTAGGCTCACGGCCAGGCGAGAGCGGCTCGTCACGGCCTTTCTCACCACCTAGGGGACACAAAGGGGGTGCTATAATACAATACTTCCAGGAAAAAGGACAGTGGCAAGGGCTTGAGATGGGCACCCACCTGCTTCCTCCTAGATTTATGCCTCCTGACACGCCGCTTCCGCTTCTTGCCGCTCTTCTCTGACGGCCCCTTCGCCTTCTTTTTTGCGGCTCGCCGTCGCTTCGCTGGCCAAACAGAAAACAAGCCCATGCGATGTCTCACGGCTGCTCTGATCGGCCCACTACCCCAGCAACCAATGTCCCTTCGGCCGGCCCACCTGCCCTGCGTCTCCTGGTCCTCGCACGTGGTGTTAGGTCTCTCACGTATTCAGCGGTGTTCAGCCCCGCTACCACTGCCTCAATGGCCGCGTCCAGCCATGTGGACCGGGCCAGGTATCCGGGCACCTGCTGTAGCCCCAACAAAAACCCCATCCTATTAAAACATGTCCCCTTCAGCCCTTTGGCCAAACTAAAAACGTGCATTCACAAGCCTCAGAAGTAGAAACATGGGAGAGGATGTTTACGAAATATGCAGTCATGTTTAAAAATGCATCCTGACTGCTTATTAAATTAACAAAAAATAAGAGTGCTGTAATTAAAAATGGCTGTGGCGCCTGACTGCAGCACTCAAAAGTATACAACAAACAACAGGCAATGTCTTTCCACTAAACGCCGTTCCAGACACTTTAATTCTGCACTGTACGTAGCATTCAGAGACTGACCAGAGACAGCTCTAATTAAAGCTCAGTGCTGAGTATGTCAGACCTGACCTGCAGTTAGTGCTCACTCCAGTTTATCGCTACTTAGCCCATCTCCATTGTGAAAAGCGTTTGGTGCCTAGCCGCATCAATCGGGACCGAGTTCGCCTGAAACACACCTGGATGCCACGTGCCTGCGAGATACGGTTCCTGTTGACGGTGGCACGGACCCTCTCGCTCTGCCATGTACGGGCGATGGCACGCGTGGGGCGGGCACTTGAGGACCGGCTGCTGTCGACAACCAGGGGTATCACCGCACCCTCTCTCACCTCGTCCCCAGAGCCACCTGGAACACAAACACAGAGCTTACAACTCCTGTCCGACGTCACTCCCTCCAGATAGCTGGTAGGTACCCGACCCTGTTGGGCAGTACCACGTCCGCCATCTTGCTTTCGGCACTATCCATCTTATTCACCTGTGCTGGGGTTGCTGGCAGCACATGCCGGGCAGAACCACTCCTCCACGGGGACCGCGCTGAGTGGGGGGGTGAGGCACTCCATGTGGTACCTGAAAAGTATGCATAAATATCCAGCTCCATTAGTTTGAGCCTCTCCAAGCGGCATGCTGGCCCGTTGAATCAACTCACCCCATGTCACAGCCGTCGCACAGAAGTAGACGGTCCTCTCGGTCACTCTGCCCGCAAATCTCGCAGTTGGTCTGGTCCAGGTCCGGATTCAGCTCGGGCTCTTCCACAGCTGCCCTCGCAGGCTTTGGTATGGAGATCTGACCACGCAGACTGGCACTTAACCCTACTGGTACAAAGAGCTCCAAAATCCTGCTTCCTTCCCATTTAACAACTTAAGCTCATTAACGTTACTGTCTCACCCCTTTCCACTGGGATGACCACTGATTCATTCTGAGTGTTAGCACCCTAATTTCACACAAATCCCAAGAAGGTTCCAACCATCATGTCTCTAGGGTGCTGAAAGCCAGAATCGACAGAAAAGAAGAGCAGAGCTGCAAACACTTCTTACCGTCTTCTGAACTCTCCCTCCGTAACACTTCCGCAGGTAGATGCTTTTGAAAATGATCCGATCCACTGGACAGGAGCTCGCATTCTAGTTGATAGACACAGCAGAGAAGCACAAATTATAACCTAAAGTCGCAGGTTTGTGTCTGTGAACATGTTTAGCCATTCTGTACAGACAGCAGAATGCAATGGAAAAAAACAAGGACATCCCAATAATATAATACAATTTTAAAACTAAAGTGCAAGAGCGTTTTGTCTATCGACTGAGTTCCGGTGGTTAGTGTTTATTCTCTTAAAAGCCATAAAACTGGTGGCAAAGGGAATTTCTCACTACTGTTGCCGTACTACTCATGTGAAGGATTTCTTCATAAACAAACCCCTGTAATTTTCCTTTAAGAACTGGTTACGTGGGGATCCTGGGAAAATTTTCGGGTGCAGGTGGAAAAGTTACCTTGGCCCACTCCAGGATGCAGTCTAGGCAGAAATAATGCTCGCAGCTATCAGGCGTGGCCACTGGCTGCTGGTGGAACGAGTTCAGACAGATGGGGCATTTCTCCGTGTCCTCATCTGAACTGAGGTCCGGCCCACTGGCTGCTCCAGTGGCACCCTCTGGTGCCTTCCCAGAATCCTCCTCACCATCTTCACAAACAGGCACAAGTTAAATACCTAACAACAAGAGCAATATGCCCAAGTGGTAGTGGTGGGCGGATCAATCCAAGTATCAACAGTATCGATGATAATGTTGGTATTGATATTGATCAATAACAGTTTAATAAGATCGATACTTTAGTTTCAATCTCTCTCCTGAATGCACTGCGGCTGTCTATTGAAGCGCTCTTGCTTTTGCTTTTGATTGCCGCTCCCGGCTTTGACAGTGCGGAGCAGTGAGGAGCAGGCTCTGCTCCTCCTCCTCCCTCTTGTGTGTTGATGCTGAACCGTCACGTGACTCAGTGGTGCCAGGTGTACTTGCGCGCACGCACGCACGCACACACACAGAGGAGTGCTGTGTGGCTTTATTTTCAGGCCAAAGATCAATCAATGGCAAGCAGTATTATTTGTAAAAAGGTTGTCAAATCACAGTAATATAACTAATTTATACAAGCATATGAGAAAACATTCAAAAGAAAATGCAGAGCCATAGAAACAGAGAGTGGAGGTCATAAATATTTCTTTGAGCATGTTTACACTTTATTGTATTTTTTTATTGTATGTTGTTTATTGCATTTTATTTTTCATTATAATTTGTTTTTCAAAGGCGGTTCTCTAATCTTGTGCACTTTATTTAAGAAAAATACATTTCGTGTTACTCGTATTTTTTATTAATAAAGTATTTATTTACTTATAAATTTTGCCCAAATTCTGCCCTCGGTTTTAACTAATTAATAAAAAGATCATAAACACATTTAAAGGTAATGAAAATTAATTCAACATTAGCAATTTGATGATGCATCCACATTAATTATTAAAAAGTATCGATATTGGTATCGACATTGGCGATACTTGTATTTACTTCGTATCGGATCGATACCAAATCTTGTAGTATTGCACACCACTACCAAGCAGACTGCAAAGAGCAATATTATAGTTTATATGTAAACAGACATTATGCCTGTTTAGATTGTAGAATTGAAATTTAATTAATTATATTTATTTCCTGCATATCATTATTTGTATCTGTGTGCTTTGTGTCTCTTTACTGCTGTATGCGAAAGAATTTCTCCCTGGGATGAATTAAGTACATCTTATTTAACATAAACTACAGCACTGCAAATACTCTGATATTTATCATCATTATTATATAACTACAGCAGAAGCTATCAAAGCAGAATGACTGCTAGTGGACTGAGAATCACTAAAACACAGTGTCTTTGGCCTAAAGGCCTCCAGGGGGCCACATCCACAAAGAAGAAGCAAAAAGTGTTCTCTCACCGCAGCTGTCGTTTGAGTAATCTTCCTCGCCGTCTTCTTCATCACCTGACTCTTCATCCATTTCTCCTTCCTCACTGCCGTTCTCACTCTCCTCCGAGTTGTCCCCCCCCTCATCAGTGACATCCTCTGGGGGTGGAAGCACAATAACAAGAATATTATTTTTACTCTTGGGAACAATGGTTCATAAAGGACAAAGCATATTAGGGGACAAAATAATGGAGGCTAGAGATTATATTAAGTTCCTCCAGTGAAATGTATGTAGGGGGGAGCTTAAAAGAGTACAAATCAGAGACATGGTTAACTTGGAAACTTAAAAGAAATATTAATAATAATAAAAATGTTCATCCACCTCCCAGGACTGATCTCAGGAATCACGCTGTAAGATTGCAGTGTTAAACAGCGATACTGGGAAAACCTAACATGACAGGGAAGTTACCAGATCAACAATTCAAACCAGGATCATGGAAAATAATAAAAAGAGCACCCCACCACCATATCCTCCATATCTTCTCACCTTCATCAGTCATGATGGCAGAACCAAGCCTTTTCCCTTTGCCGTGAGATGCATTTCTGTTTATCAGCTCATCCTGGCTGTCCTCCTCATCCATCGCTAACCATCAGAAAGCCACAAAACTGGATGGGGGGGGGGGCACGGAGACAGTAGCAGACAGGACAGCAGAGAGGAGGAGACTTCACCCTTCAGCTAGGAATACGCAAACAGTGGAACTGAGAAAGCACATTTCACCATGATAAGACAACCCGTGCATGTGCCGCAATCCTCACCGATTCATGGTCAGTCAGCCTCATTCTTTTACCATAAATATATCTTTAAAATAACCAATAAACAGCATCAATTGAAATTATTTTTATTAGAAAAACAAAACAGTACTATTAAAATGTAGACCATCATTTTATACACCCATTTCAGCATATATAAATAATCAAACATTTGTAGCTGTTTCATTGGTTTTTGTTTCTTAGAGCTTTTACCCGAGTCTTTAATTATTAAATCTATTAAGTTATATGGCTGACTTAAATATACTCCAATAATAAACGTTATTTTCCATTCCTGCTTACGAGAGAAAAACGATTATTGGGGGGTGGGGGGTTGAATTAGCTGGTTTTGATTTTTTTGGGGGGGCTAAAACCCCCCATCCCCCCGTAATTTACGCCCATGCTACTGGTACCAGAGCTGTACAATATTTCAGCAAAACAACCGCAACTGCGATCACATATAAACCAATGCCTTTATATAACGATGTAAAAAACATTAAGAAATTCAATTACGAAAATCACTTACACAATACATGAAAATCATATTGTCACGTTTGACAGTTAGCAAACCATGTCTTTAAAACCAAATGCGAGTCGAAAAGAAGAGCCCTTTCTGCAGCGATACTCTTGCATGACTGTGTCTGCGGGGCAGGTGTCCGAGCTCGACCCCCGACCGCAATCAAGAGGTTGTGGGTCCCGGTTAGTAAGTACTCGGCCCAATTACAGTCGATGTATCGCTCCAGCATGCACGGCTCTATATCATTGCTTGTTATGTTTTTTGTTAGTTTTTGTGTAGTTTCCCTATCTGTGTGCAGCCGTCTCATGCAGCCATGAGACGCCGCCTTGTTGACCAATCTTCTCCTTATTTCGTTTTTAAAGTCACTGCCTACAGCGCTACCACGCACGAAAATAGACAGTAAATGTATTCGTGTACATGCTTCATTTTTGGCGCATGCTCGGATCCCATATTTGATTTTTTTATATGTATATAAACATATAACTGGTCGAATCGGGCCTCTTTCAGACTAGCCAGTATACCCTTTAAGAAAAGCTGGCTAGCTTATCGCTAAAGACGGATATATGTTTTACCAAACACAAGCGGATATATTCGCCTTTTCTGCGATGTTACCAAATGCTCCAGCATTCTTCGCAGCTGGCTGATAATTTGTAAGCCCAGATCGTGTCGATCACCTACCCTAAACGGCTGCGTGAAGCTTAACTTAGTCAATTTCTGGCGTCCACGATTAGCGCATTTGAGTGACAGTGCCGGCTGGACTCACAGGCGGAAGTGACCGGCGGGCTGAATTCGTTGTAACACATTTAAAGTGACAGTACCCGCACGCCAGAAGATAGGGTGACCCCCCCAACTTCCCCCGTAATGACCAAAATACCACATCCCTATGAATTTGATATGTATCCGAAGCGGGTGCTGTGTAGCAAGAAACGATTGTAGGAAAACTGGGGGCCATAGGCAAGAAACTTTATGGGGCCCTCCAACACACCCCGCCTAACATGGCAATATATGTGTTCATTATTTTAGCGTGAAGCGTAAATTAATAATATCAACAAAGAGAATTTAATAATAACAATGCCTTTATTTTCACTTTACTTGGAAAAACAGCATACACAATTAAACTACATTTGTCGGTGCAATGTACAATGTAATCGGCCCAACTCGGGGTCCCCATGCAGTCAATTGCCTGCCTTGCCTGTCCTGTCCCTATGGATCTGTCTGCAAAGATTAAATTATGAAACAAATGATTTTGAGAGAACTAATTGGTAAAAATGTATTGCCATGTAAAACATGTTTGCTTCTTTAAAAAAAATCATTATTGTAAAATGTTTTACCATTATTAGCCACCACTGATATCTTTTAAAAGTTGTCAATAATCAATAAATTAACAATACATCGCTATCTTAATATCAACAAAGATGAAAACTGCATCTTTTGACTACAGTCTTGAATCTGCTCTTTACGCTACAGACATATGGATCCCAAAGAAGGGTTGCATAGCAAAAACCCAGCAAAAATTATGATAAAGCTGTGGTCCAAATCATATTTTTGAACTGCATTTTAGCGACTGGTACGGATTTTGCAACCAAAAAGCCCAATCACGACCGGGAAATGTTTCGTTAAATATAAATTAAAGTATAGTGTTGTTTTACACAAAATATACACGCGCAATTTAACACATACAGTAAATGTGACGTTAATAAAGATTATTGTGTCATATATCTTAGGTCATGCCCCCCAACAGAAAAAAAACGCAGAATGGAGAAGGCGGGGTGTTAGTTATTTAACTTGTGAAACAGAACAAACAACGAATGAAAAATGTTAATACAATCAATAAGACGACAAAGGAAGTAAACGTATATATGTGTATTTATATTATTATATAATAACTGATTAACGAATAGTGGTGTGTTGTCAATATATTTGTCCAACCAATTGAAATAGATATATGAAACTTTAGTTTAAACTTCGCTAATTTGTAAAGGGCTCTTTCTGTGTACTTTCTTTTTCGCGTTATTGTTGCCATGACGATAGGGTACTTTAGGACGTATCGTGGAACGTTCATACTGTATAATAGTACCAGAGATTTCACCTCGGGGGGGGGGGGGGGGGGGGGGGGGGGGGGGGGGGGGGGGGGGGGGGG
>JABFEA020000035.1:124760-139183 GCA_019775915.2 Cyphomyrus plagiostoma | reverse complement strand
TCCTCCGTACGTGCACATCGACACTAGCCTCATGGCAACACCGTACACAAGTGTACAAGAGTTCAACCACTTTGAGCATCGCGGGTAGAGCTTTCGATTTTTAGAATGCGTATCATAATATTATCTAGAGATTGTGATCAATAATATTGCACAAGAATGCTATTTTTACATAAATTAAATCAAATGCAACCGCGGCATAAATAACAAAATACGAAAAGCATAAAATGGATTCCATGTAATGGTTCCGTCCTAAAGTAAGACGTGCAAAAATGAACGCGCCGCACCCCAACTATAACTCAAGAAAATCCACCGAACACATTGGCGGTATATAATACGCCCCTCGAAGATTGTAACACAATAGGAGTCCTTATTGGGCGGGTGTTGGGACGCATATTTGATTGCTCATTGGCTGTATAAAATGCCAGTTACGGTTTAATTTGCATATCCAGGTCAGGTTGCAGATGCAGAGGCGTGGGCTGGGTTGGATTAGTGTAACTGAGCTGAACTTCTGCGATAGCAAGCATAGCTCAAATACAACTTTGTAAAAAATATTCTTTTACTTTTCGTGGATAATTAATGTATAGTTAAATTCCAGTTAAATCTTCAGTTTTCTTTTCCACAGAAGAAGACCAATGAACTGCAAGTTATTAGACCGGTAAGTATCAATAGCTAGTAATTCATATATTAATTAGATTTATAGGTATTTTAAAATACTCATAAGTAATTCAGTGATGTGTATCAGTTTAATCGATAGAGTAAGAGCAATATAAATAAGTAACTTGTTTAAAAATTGTTTTGTTGAAATGTGCTTATTGTGACAGCACTGTTCATCTTAAAGTCTAATTTCACATCTTAAATATACTTTGTTTTTACCTTGTATAAGTTTGCGTATGAGTTTTCATATCGATGTATCATCTACGTTTTGGAAGAAAGTGTTGAGTGACACATTTTGTCAATTTAAAGACGCAAAAATATTCGCCATTTATCTTTTTGCACAATGTAATACGACAATAATAATAATTATTATTATTATCGTTAAAGTTATTATTATTATTATTGATGTGATAGCACGTAGATATTTGATGATAGCGCGTTTTTGCTATTATTGGAGTCCTTGTTGTTGATCTCCTTTTATTTTTATATGGGTCTCGTACAGTAAGGCACATGAATTTCCAGAAGCAGGTAAGCCACTGACTAACGCACATTGCGCCCGTTCTTACTTCCACTGTGCGTGTGACAGCGGCTAACCAGCTTTTTGGGGTATCGGTCAGTCCGCCAGCGTGCGACCCCAGATGCGCTCGTCCCCGCGTAAGGTGAAGCTGCCGCCCTGCCCGACACCTTGCATGCCTCGTCCGACGAGGAAAAGAAAACGTTCCAGTCTTGGGGGAAAAGAGCAGTCCGTCTTTATTGACTCTGTTGATATTTTATACCCTGAGACTGTTCCACTAGGGCCATTTAAACCAGCAGTGTATTTGTTGTAATATGTTGCTGTTAAGCATTCCCCAGCATTTCTTTATTTATTGACCATATATTTCAAATATATCTCTGTATTATTTAAATACATGTTGACTTCTGTTGCCATTTTGGCTGTTGTATATCTAGTGTTTCAGTGCTTGAAATAAAGTGGTATTATTTGGTTTCATTTTGACGTGACTGTTTTACAGGTTTCTGGCTACATTTATCGCTGAATGCGGTCATGCTAAGTGAAAGATGCCTGGTGGCGCTTCTTTCGTTGTAGCGTTTCAGCTTGCTGGCAATAGGAGGGTTAAAGCAGTGGAGGCGCGGCTCGTAGCTCCGCCTCGCTTCGCCTTCCGCCCGCTCCGTGTCAGGCGGTCTCCGCGTTCATCTCCATTCATAAATGTCCATCATTTTTTCAGCACGCGTGTTAAACATCAATTATAAAAGCGTATAATATTATCAGATGTGTTCGGAGCGTGGGGAACGAGTTATGTTTATAGGCAATTATATATATGGTATCAATGTTTTATTTAAAAGGAGCTGTTTAATAAATTTAAATCTGAAATTCAGAAACTGAATTCGTTTTCCGCACTGCCTGGGCATGGATTATCCTGGTAGCAATAGTATTAGCTTTACTTGAGTTTTAGCGTCCTCTTAACCTTCTAGAATAATAAAACGAGATTTATTACAGCATTTAGAATATACCGTCCATTGAGTAATAATTGGTCGAAAGTCAGCTCAATTTAAAGGATCCAAAAATAGAGAGCTTCGAACAATGTGACATGCACAGATGTGTAGAGATACATTAAAATCATGCGCATATGTTTCTCTCCCTCTTTTAAGCAAGTTTTGTTGTAGTGTGTATGCAATCGTATAATTTTTCGGGGTAAAAGTCTTGCTGCCTCAATAGTCGAACTATTATGTGAGAGTTGCTTAAGAGGTGCTTTTTTATCAGAAAAATCGATTCGACAGCCTTACAGAATGCACATCTCTGCACAGCTGGTTTTGATGGAAAAAAAAAAATACATGAATCACGTCTCGGTTTAATCACATTTCCCAAGTCTAGTGTAAGGTCCCTCGCGGAACATGAACCCATAACTTTGAAATGACACTCGCGGCATGAAACACCGTTTCCCCTTTTGTTGTGTTTTGATTTAGCAAATTAAAAGACCTGCATATCAGCTTTCCTGCTGGTCTCACCCCTCCATCCGAACCGCCCTCCCCCCTTCCTCCCCGGGACAGTCTAGTCGTTAAGATTTTTGTCCTGTTTTCCACCTTAAATATCTGTCGCCCACAGGCGTGTAAATGAACATTTTATGCAAGCCAATGCACCAGTCACTGTACTTTAGCGACATTACTCGATTTAAGATCTTCTAGTTGAAGTACGGTCTCTTTCTCTGTATACTGCCGTTTTTCTTGTCTTCTGCAGAAGTCCTGGAAAAAGCAAGCTAATCTAGCATTCTTAAACCTCCTCCTGTGTCCCGTGCATGCATTAGACACTCTTCTGAACAGGACAGATGTCAGTGTAGGGTTGTTACGATCCATTAGCAGATTTTACAAAGATTACATTCTGTGATTGCTTTTCAAGGATGCATCCATCTTGGGTTGTTTTGTCAGATACGTGCATGCACATGTACAAACGTTTTAATAGGGGTTCAAATATTTAGTGGCTACACCTCTTTGTGGTAGTTAGGAATACTTCAGGAATTTTGGCCACAGGCCCACAAATTGAAGTTGCCTTCAATCCATCTGAGATTTTGGGATTATCTCTTCCAGTAGAGCCAGACTTTCCCCAGCCTTCTTAGCTATAATCCCATTTCAGATCATTAATCATGGCATCAGACCTCTGTGACCTGAGCCCTTACTTCAGCCAAAGGTGTGCATTTGGTGCATTTCAAAACATGTCCAAGACAGTGCTTCTCTATGTCATATGATTTAGTATGTAAAAAACAATTTATGTAAAGGCATTAGTGATATCATTCGATGCACAGTGATTCTCTGGCATGGGCTGCAGGCTTCCTGTGATGCTTTACTGAAGAAGTAGTTGGAAGATGGATTGATTAGTGTTGTGGTGGGGGATTATCAGGTGACAACGTGGATTCGTTCAGATGCTTCAGCACTGTTTCCGCAGGTTGTATGTTTGTGTTGAGATGTGTGTCCCCTTCATCCCCTCTAATCCTGGGCCCAATCTGCTCATTGAATTACTTTTTTATACGATTTAGTTTTCCCTTTTTATGTAGCCATCTAATCCCCAGCCCCATAATAAACATGATGCTTCTGTCAAGGACCTGAGCTGGCACAAGTGTGTTAATATCTGATAATGTCTGCTTACACTTTATGCACCCGAGATTTTACTGGAGAGGGCCGGACTCTTCCTTAATAAATATTTGCTGTTTATGTGCCTGTCAGCGGGCATGCTTCCTAGTTGGTTTGCACATTGATCTTTTCATTTATCAAGTTAATTTATTCCTATAAACAGGTAAAAACATATCTTCATGTATCCCTGAATCATGCTGGAAGGGTAACACAGGCTTCCCAGAGCGGGTTAAACAGCCAAGGGGGTGTGTTTACTGCTCACCTGCTAGTTCACCAAGTCTCTCCACTCTCCCCCCACCTCTGGCCAACAGGGTGTGACGTTCAGGGATGAAGTGATGATCTTACCAGCAAGCAATTTGCACAACACGGCTAAGTCTATTTATAGAGCTGATATCCCCATGGGTTTTAACAAACAACACTAACTAAACTAACTAACTAACTAACTCCTTGGTAGCACGAATGCATGGCAGAGTTGAATGCATTGAGAATGAATGCATTTTGAAACAAAACATGGACAAAAATTTGTAGCATCTGTTAGTGATTTATGAAGATAATTTTAAAAAATCCTAGGGTGACTAGAAATGACTAATATTCTTTGTTGAGTTTTAATCTGTACTGGTTTTTATTATTACTACATGAATATGGCTCTAGTAGTCAATCCATTAATGATTGACTATGAAACCCTCAGCTAGAGGTTTACTGAATTATTTCAGTAAAGAGTAATTGCGTGATCCCTCACCGGTTTAATCCCGGCCTTTACAGTGTGTGTTTATGCACCAGAAAAGATTCAGCTGAACCCTGTTCACATCGTAAAGCAGACACCAGCTGAAGAGCCCGGACCACTGCTGTAAACTTGACTGCATGGCCAGCACTATATTTAATCTTTTGATTTTCCTCACAGCTGTTGCCCCCCCTCCCCCCTCACTCTTCATGCTCGTATCTCTCAGGATGAGAATGAGCGTCCATTTCCTCTGCCGATATCCCTTCGGAAAACCAACCACTCTGGCTCTCGGCTCCCTGGGAAAATGTTGTTTGGCGTTGTGACATTGAAATGATCCTTGCAGCGGCTGTCCTTTTGCTAAGAGGGCCAGACCAGGAGTGTGAGCCCACGCAGCTACAAAGCAAGTATAAGATCTGAGAGAGAAGGAGCATGCGGCTGGTCTGAAACTCAATCATTCAACTTTATTATATACACTGAAGGTATATCATAGAAATCGTAAAATATTTTACAGTAAATATATACTCCAAAATGTAACAAAATTCTGCAAATATATATATATATATAATTAATAACATTTGTTATAATTAGAACAACAATTAGAACAAGCTGAACATTTAGGAAGGAATAAAGTTTACAGTGACCAACTTCCCAGGGCTGTGGTCTCTGTTCTATCTCCATGACGACTCCCTGGATGTCAGGACTGCAAGACACATAAAAATACCTAATGACGCTCCCGGTGTTTGGTATCATGGCACATTTTCTTGCTAAAACATCAGCACATCCTGGGTTAGGAGGACAAAATAGGGGCACAGGCAAGAAGCTTTGGGGATAATGTTCCGTTACATCCCGACATGCCAGAGAAAGGGAGAGCAGGAAGAGAAGAGAGAGAGATGGGGGATAGACAAAGAGGACAGGAGAGAGACCTTTGTGGTATCGGGCTGATAGAGCAAATCGAATCTGGTTTGGTGCACTAGGAAACATATAAGATATTTGCTCTACAATGCGAGAGCCAGCAATTTGTGCCAGCTGAAGCCCTTTTCACAGAAGTGGACAGATCTGGAGACTCTCTCCTGTTCTGTGAGAATCCCTCATCTGTCATGTTACAGTGTGCGTGGACCAAGGCAGGAGGTAGAGAGGTGATGCAATCGGTGATTTCAGACTAGCGGAGTAGCAGACAGGGACACCAATGGAGTGCGGCAGTCTCTGTAGTGAGTAGGACATAACTGACCATACGTATCAGAGACACAGAATCTGTTGTGTTCTAGTTACTAAAAGGCACTGAAAAAGGCACTTATACACCTCATGCCCTAACTAAACTGAAGCCAGTAAGAGTCAGTGTGGTGCTCTCATCAAAGTCTTTTCCTTCTGTACGAGCAACTGTAGTTCAGGCTAAAGACAGCAGCTGCTGATCCGAAGTACTCAATCCAAGTGGTGGTGTTGAAAGGATGGAGAAAAATCCATGGCTATGGGAATTCGGCACCAGCGTTAGTCCACGAGACTCCTGAAGTGACCGTGAGAGGGAGAACCGGAAACCAAACCAAAGTGAGTGGAACAGGGACGAGTCTCCATAGCCAGTCAGGGAAAGAAGTAGCCCAGCTGGTGGGAGGAAGAAGCAGGAGGCAGAGGAGGAAATAAGTGGGGGAAAAAAGCTGGATGGTGATGTGGAGGACAGGCAAAAGAGCCTGGCAGGTGCTCAGTCCCCGGAGCCCAGGTATAAGCAGACCCTCATGCAGCTGTAAGATACCAGGGCTGGGGGGGGCACAGGGAGGTTTGGCTCTGCGTGCGGCAAGTTCGAGCTGAAAGCTGGAGGCTGGGCAGGTGGACAGGCAGGCTGGGAGCATCAGGATCTCAGACATACACACCCTCGGGGTTCAGGCTGGACACCGCAGGGTTCTGCAGGTTTCGCGGGTGTCCCAAGAAGTGCTTGGCAGTGGGGCGAGACAGTGACTCTGCAGGGCACAGGGCAGAGTGTAAGAGTGGCCAAGGCTCACATTCGTAACCTACTGCCAGGGGAAAACCGCTGATGCTATTTAACAGCACAAAAGCATGTTAGATAGACTAATGAGCGGCATGCTTTACATTTCACTCAAATCTCTCAATCCTTTTTTCCTTAATTAGTTTACAAAAGGGAAGCATCATCCTTTTTTCCATGAGAAATTAATGGCATTAACGTAATAACAGAAGTGATTGGTTCCACTTTTCTCATTGTGCTAGTTCTACAAGGCAGCCAGAAACTGCTGTCTTCCTGATCAGAGAACATTGCACAATAAGGTACAGGTCAGGATCGCAGAGGACAACAATTCAGGTTTAGAACATACAAATACAGACCAAGATTTTGATTCACCCAAGCAGTTGCGTATAAAGAGTCACAGTCAGAGAGCACTCAGCTGATTGGCCGAAACAAAACTCTGGTCTGGATTTGTACTTTCTGAACCTGAACTTTCCATCTCTACAGGACCGAGTGCGTCATTGCGTGTCAACCTACCACCATCGCTGTATCCGTCCTGCTGCAGCTTGGCCTGCTCCATCTGCTCCAGGGGGTCCGTGCGCGAATTCGGCGGGGTGGGGGGAACTCCGGTCTGCTGGATGAACTGCTGCAGGTTGCACTGGCGGAGCTCTTTGTTCAGCTCGTCTATCTCCTCCTTCTTGGCCTGGCATGGCAGAGAGGGGAAGAGACCGTTCAGACCCCAGCGGTCGATGGCATTCGGCTCTATATGAACTCTGATAGCGGAAGCCGAATACTCTGAACAAGCACAATAAGAACTTAATTTCATTAATTACATGCTTAGAGGGACCAAGGAGGGACTCATAGAGCCATATGAACATCTGCACCCCCAGATCAAGATTGGCTCACCCCCCTCTGGGACTGGGATACTAACAGCAAGCTATACAGAACAGCCAAAGAATACCACAGAGCCCAGATAAACTCTTAAAAATCCATTAGATCTCTTAAAAAATGTTGCAACATGTATTCATAAATGTTTAGTGATGTACTTCCAGTGTTAACCAAGCATTGCCGAGGGCAATGGGAGGACATGAAACTCACCTTACACACTATCTACAGGAATATAAATTCAACAGAAAGTGGGACAATGGCCAAAGCAATAAACCTTCAAAAAATATAATGTGTTTGTCTGCAGTTCAAGTTACAAACTTACACTTTCACTTAAACTACAGTATCAGGTCCACTTCCTTGTTAAAATTGACAATAACAGGAAGGCTGTGATAAAAGGGTATTATATGCTAATCCTTCTCTCTCAGCAATGCTGTGTTCTACTGTGTTAGCAAACTTCCTCCAGTAAGTTACCTCCTGACTGCACACTCAACCCAGTTTATCACTATGCTTGGAATTGCAGATACACTGAACAAACTGCCTGTATAAGGGCTGTGAAACCGGGAGTGGGAAATTCTTTTACATACAGTATCGCCAACGTCATTCCATCTCTGACCTTGTACACCAGACTGGCTGCAGGTCAGTTTTGGCCACAGGGTGGCAGCAGCGCCCACAATTCTGATGCATATACTATACCGAACTTCAGAAAGCAAAGACTTATTCGGCACTTTTTAAGCATATTACTAGATCATCTACCTAGATAATTCACACGTGTCATTTTAGTGCAGCAATTTCTAGTTTGAAAATGGTTGAATAATACAAGCGAGAAATGGATGACTTCATCAGGCATGGAAAATAACTAACAAAAATGTGTTCCTTATAACCCAGAATTCTTATTATTAGTGAAAATTTAAAAATGAACTGCCATGGAAACCACACAGAACTGCTTTACAACACTGGGCTGCTGCAAACAATTCAGTTGAAGTATAACTCAGATTCAACAGTACGTGCGATACTTTGGACCCAGCGTATGTTCCATATTCCATGCTCTATGTTCCAAACCCCACATTCCAGGTTCCATTTTCCATGTTCCACATGCCAAATGTGAGCCCGAAAAAAAAATAGCTCAGATTTCCATAAACAAGGACAAGTATTTATCCAGCAACTGAGCCTATAAACAGAGACGATACTGGAGATGTGTCTGTTACACAGAGGACACATAAAACGTGCTCCACATGAGACCATTAACACCTGAGCACCTGAACTGAGAAGGCGCCGTTCTGTTACAGCAGATTAATACTCCCTGTCCTTGTTCTGATCTGACTGCGATATTCACACAAGATCACACTCATATGAATCAATGGGAAAGCCATGCAATCAGGTTATCAGGACGACCGGGCCGGTTGAGCAAGGAAGGTGAAGAGATAAAGACTTAAGACGCCAAACATTATAATGTGCTTTGAAAAAAGACAAACTGACTTTGAAAGATCTGTAGTGTTACTATTCACCAATATAAACAGTAGTGCAGTTTGCTGAATTTGGGTAAATACACCGCACACACTTCACATGCATAACACGCAATTTCCTGCACCATCCCTTCCACGCTCACCTGCAGCAGAGCCTCTACCCGCCCCAGTGTTTTTTCTGCCTCCGTCACCGAGGCCTCCAGCTCCACCCCCTGATGCTGCTGGCTCTGTAGCTCCGCCCTCACGGTGTCCAGCGACGACTCCTCCCAGTGTGCCTCCTGCTGAATCTCACGCTCCAGCTGCGCAGAGTGGGCGGTGCAGTCGTTCAGCCTGCGGCCGCAGTCGTCTAGCGAGGCGTGCAGCTCAGCCAGACGGCGCCGCAGCCCGCGCTCCCGCTCCGCCTCCGCACGCAGTTCCTCCTCCCAGATGGCCTCCTGGGCCAGCTCCGCCTGGTTGCGCCGCGCCTGCTCCTCCAGCTGCTCCAGCCTGTCCTGCCAGGGCCCTGGCCCCGGGGCCCTATCACATTCTCCCACCCTCTCCTCTACAGTCTCCAGCTGCACATCCAGAGCTTGCAGCCTTTCCTGCTGTTGCAATATCAGCCGAAACACCTCTTCTTTGGACGTGCCAATGGAAGGGACAGGTCCAGGGCTGGAGGCTGGGCCGGGCAGGGGGGGGGAAGCCCTAGCCTCCAGGGAGTCTTTGGGTGTCTTCTTAATCTGTTTTACTCTGCTCTGGGGTGAATTTGCAGGACCTAGATTGAAGGTCAGTGACTTCTTGGGCTCCCGCCTTCGCAGAGTCACTGGCTCGGGTGGCTTGGGCAGTGTGGGACCTCGGTCCGGGCCGGGCGCCTCGCTGCTGCTGGGACCCGTGCGACGCAGGAAGAACTGCACCTCCTTGCTGTGCTGGCCCAGCTTGGCCAGCAGCTCCAGCGGGCGCTCATCGGCCAGCAACTGCCGCTCTGTGTCCCGCAGCTTCTGGATCAGAACGTAGCGGCCTGTCTGACCTGTGGTTTTTGGTGGGGACACACATTGGGTTCAGAGAGAAACAAACAGGCAGAGAAGGCAAAACAGATCTCTCTCTCATTCACTCTTTAGCTTTTCCCATGCAAATGGCAGCACATGTGCAAAGCTTTCATTAAGGCTACTACTGTAATAAACCTTAACATGAAATAACAGGATCGGCTCTGTGGAAGGTGTGGCTGCTTCCTGAGCAAGCTGATCAAATCAAATTGAGCCGTACTGAGTAGAAGAGGTAGGAGGAGCCACCTAGGACAAAGGCACGGTGCTTAAGGAGCCTTACCAATGGCCTGGGCCAGAGCGATGACCACATCCTGGCAGGACGTCTCCTGCGACAGGCCGCACACCACCCGCACCACGCCGTCCACCCACACCTTGAGCTCCATCTGCGACGCGGTGCTCCAATCGCACTCACCTCCACATGGCACCGGGCACGACCTGCAGGGACGGGGCAGGACGAGGTCACTGAGGTGCAGTGGCGTGGAAGAAAGGTGGGCGAACCACAATGGTGACAGGAAGGCAAAACTGATGCGATGTGGTGGAAAACGTGGCCAGATCTGCGGCGATTGACGTGGTTCTCTGTCTGCCTCTTCTTAGCATTCCGCAGCGATGCGTTTCCAGAGGTCCCGTTTGGGAAGTTCTCTAAATTACCGCAAAGAAACTACCGTCTGCTTCCAAACAAAACACATACACTCATAACATTAATGCAGTGCGACTGCCAGCTGGTCCTGGCCTTGTTCAGAGCAGTATGTGGGAAAACCTCAGTTGAATTTGGTAGAAGTGATCACCTTTCAGCACAAACCTTCTGCCTCTAGAAAATTACAGTTTGAATCCACCAAATTATGGAGTTAGTGAAAGTAAGGTTTTATTTAAACTGTACTCACATTAACTCCATAATTGCTATTCTTTACCAAGTCCTCGATTATTTACATTTTTTTCAACTCTTCATCTTCATACTATTGCTTTTCATTTTAAATATATAGTTTAATATATAGTTTATCACTTTTCCACTTTTATATTAAATGATTCTTTTTAAAAATGCTATACAGGATGAAAGTTGACTGATTACAAACAGAACACAGCACTAATGGCTCAGAATTCCCTGATCATAGAAATTTATAGATTGTAGTTTATACATTATACACTCCATTTGAACATGAAAGTGGGACCAAATGCTTTTCTCTTATTTGTTTTGAAGCAAAACTTGAAAGCAAACTTGAATCCACAGAGAAGGAACATGGAGAACTTTCAGTGGGACCTAATTTACCAAGCCTTATTCCTCAAAGGTTTTTCAGCATCACCTTTCATAAATTCTTATGTTTTGAATGCACCACACCACTTAAACACAGCAAAACAACGTCACCGGACAGCAGGTCATTTTAAAGGTCACTTAACCAAAAGTAATGTTTTGCTTTGAGTAATGACTCAGTGTCCAGGCTCACACACACCGCAGGCTAACAGCACCCATTACTGTGATGGCGCCTGAAGGTTTGACGAAGTAAAAGAAGATAAACACGAGAAGCTTTGGACAATGTGATGGAGATTCCGTTTCTGTCTTGTGACTCCCTGGAAGTCGGTATCAGTCAGCGTAGAGGAGAAGGAATGTTACCTTACAGGACTGTGAGAAAGGAGCTGGAGACAAACCACCTTTTGTCTCTGACGGAAATGTACACGCACACACACACACACACGCACACACACACGTGCACACACACACACACACGCACACACACACACGCAGACACACATACACACGCACACACACAGACACACACACACAAACACACACACACACAAACACGCGCGCACACACACACACACACAAACATGCACACACACACGCACACACACACACATGCAGACACACATACACACGCGCGCACACACAGACACACACACACGCAGACACACATACACGTGCACACACACAGACACACACACACGCAGACACACATACACGTGCACACACACAGACACACATACACGTGCACACACACAGACACACATACACGTGCACACACACAGACACACACAAACACACGCAAACACACACATGCAGACACACATACATGCGCGCGTACACACACAGACACACGCAGACACACATACACGCGCACACACACAGACACACACAAACACACGCACACAGACACACGCAGACACACATACATGCGCACACACACAGACATATAGAGACGAGACACAGATGGAGATGCCTCGGCACGGCAGCCCCATTGGTTTGTTCCGCTAAGCACACGTAATATGGCTGGAATGTCAACACTGCTCCATCACCTGACAAAATGAGAGACGTGAACCTGTTTACTATGCAAGCCTTGACATCCTGACTGGCCACATGACTCGTAATCTGTGAAATCAACATTTTCCTTTGACATGGACCACAACCAAAAATCTTAAAAAATAATAACAATCATCACTTTATTAATCCCTCTGGGGAAATTGTCTTTACACCTCCCACAACTTGCTCTTTGTAAGCAAGCTGTCCATGAAGGGCAGCCACCCATAGCAGTACCTAGCAAACTGGGGGTTAAGGGTCTTGCTCAAGGACTGGCAGACAAGCTGAGGCTGGGTTTGAACAGGTGACCTCGTGATTACAGAGCCACACGCTGCCCCTAAGAAATAAAAAAAACTTAAAAAATACAACAATCTGTACAGTGCTGGTCAACAATATCTTCTTATGGGTTCCATAACAGATAGCAGTCCCACAAACATGCCACATCACACACAGACGTCAGGCCTGGTTCTCCAAACCCAATATGCCAACTCTCTTAACTGCAGGTGCTGACACTTTCGTTCCCCAGAGCCGATCACTGTTTGCCATGTGATCCAGTGTGAGCTGCTAACTCTCTGCCTTGTGATCCTGTGTGAGCCGAATGCCGTCTGCCCTGTGATCCTGTGTGAACTGATGACTGCGTGCCCTGTGATGCTATGTGAGCTGATTAATGTCTGCCTATTGATGCTGTGTGAGCTGCTAATATTCTGCCTTGTGATCCTGTGTGAGCCGAATACCGTCTGCCCTGTGATCCTGTGTGAGCTGATCACTGTGCAGTATGAGGTGTGCAATTCCGTTTATCCACTCCTGTATATTGGGTGGTGTGTATTGTACACTATGCCCTCTGTAGACTGTTTGCATTGTGTACTGTATTCTGTGTTGAGCATGTGTTCAGTATCTGTCTGCTCTCCTACAGTGTATCCCCCGCAGCCCTTGCAATGACAATGATTAACTGCACGGCATTCCTGTAACCTCTCACACGCACACGCACACGCACACGCACACGCACACGCAAAAGCACACAGAATTCCTGCCCTTTGCCTTCAGGACAATCTTTCAGCAGCATATTAATCATTAAAATGCTAGGACCAGGAAATGGCTCTAGATCACTAGGTTAAATATTAACCATGATGGCAGCTTTAGCTGTCGGTGAAAAACAAATTGATTAACACCAAGAATGGAACAAAGCAGCAAGAAGGAAAACACCCAATGCAGCATTAATGTTAATATAAATACGGCATCATCAATCAGAGCAGACTGCACTTAAGTTTGTGCTAGCCCTGGGTTTGAAATGACCTAATGGAGTGACATGGGAAGGCGCTCCTGACAGGCAGAAACCAGCAGGGTTTACACTCTTCACTTTAGCCAAGCCTTGGACATAGCCCAACTTTTGCCTACACACTGTAGGGGTGATGTATCCTGCAATCATGCAGTACAGAGGTCAGAAAAGACTGGGCGATTGACCCTGCTGCTGAAGTATCAGTGTTAACACTAGTTTACAGTAAAGGACATGCAGGCCCTAAGGTGGGGGGGATACCTTAAATAGTACTCCTGCATTATGGAGTTACAACACTCTGGTAGTCAACTCTGAAATGCCTTATTCAATGGTATAACTGCAACCCCCTGATGAGATCTTTTGAAGTGCTGATATTTTCAGTTTTGTTTACAGCACTAATTAAACTGTCGGACAATGCAGGAGGTCACCGTGCTTCCACATTACATAGCTAGAAGCTCAGTCAAGCACATTTACATCTACATACTGCCCCCTGGTGCTGTGGCTGATTTATGACAAGCAGCACTTGCACTTCCTATCATGTACAGTACCACTGTGCAATGCAAAAACACTCAAGAGTGGCAGAGTGAGGGGGCACCTTAGAGCAGTGGGTGCAAACAAATTCACCGGTACCAGCATCACTGCGACGGCGTCTACCATTCCTGAAGTGTTCTTGTTCTGTACAACCTGTTTGATGTAAGAACTTGCAAAACAAAAACACGGTTTTCAAAGGAGAATTTAAAACACAGAAGCACATAAAAACGGAGGAAGCAACCTGCTGGCCAGGAACAACTTCAGAGGGAGGTTGGACAAGGTAGTGGGGGGAAGAGGAAATTGGATCAGAGAACTGTGGATAGATGCAGAAAGACTCTTAAATGCCAGACTTCTCTGCCATAAAACATGCTGCCCATAAAGCTGGAAGCTTTTCTCCTCCAGGTTGTTGGACTACGTCTGCATGCTATGGGCTGCCACGCAGGCCATGTGCAAGGCCACCTGCCAGGATGTAGGACGTCGTGTTCACCCTGGGGGGGGGGGGGGGGGGGGGGGGGG
>JABFEA020000035.1:100601-124660 GCA_019775915.2 Cyphomyrus plagiostoma | reverse complement strand
CCCCAAAATCCCCCCTACCTGCACTCATTTTCCACAGAAGAGCCCAAGGCCTCTGCTGGGTCTTATTAATGCTCCAACATTTGGAAACATTTGTTCCTGGGACGCAGGCAGATTGCTAAATAGGTTGTTTGGTGCCTCACTAAAGAGCCTCACTTCATGAATAATACATTTCCCTGCATGTCCGGCTGGGACAAGACACCAGGACCCCATGGAATGTTGCTATTTGGAATCCTCCCACAACTCTCATTGTATTTTTGTGTTTGATACAAGCAGAAATAACTCTCCCGTGTGTTAGTCTCTCTTTCATCTCTCTGGATGTTTAGTTATTTGGGAGTAAAATGGGAATAAAATTAAATAGCTTCAAACTTTTCAAGAAGTAATTGATTAAGAAAGGAATACCGCACTGAAAGGGACTAGCGAAGACCTGCATGTAACAGTGAGGCAAGCCATAGTGCTCTGACAGTCTAGGTCATGCTCAGTCACTGACGCATAACCATTGTCCCACTATCCTAAACCTGACTCTGACCTGTACAATGACTAAGAAATATGAACATTTGATGTTTACGCCCACACACCCCCCTGGGACCATGGATCATTTGTCATGGCAAGGACAGGACACGTCCGGGGCACAGGTGTGGTTAGCGGTACAGGGGGCTCTGACCTGCCAGAGAGCCCGGCCCCAGAATGCTCCACCATCAGAACTCCACCACTAATGAGCTTCAGTAGACAGAAGGTCCATTTACATTATTTATTAAGCAGACACTTTTACCCAAAGCTAGATACAAGTAAGGCAGATAGCACAGCAACAAGGACTTAGGGGTGGTGCCTAAAGTTAGGGATATATGTGATAGCAGCTATAAGAGAACATCACCCAGCAAGTCACCTGGCTGCAATATGAGCCCCTCCCAGCCCTAGTGGGAAGTCATCTTCCTGGAAAGTGGACTTAACACTGGTGAGGTAATTAATGTCACACAGGCAACGGACTCAGCGAATGGTGCCTGCCTTCCACTGCCCTGCTCCCAGTAAGGTCCTGGGTTCTCCCTTAGTCTTTAAAAAAACAAATCTTCTTGACAAAAATTCAGCCAAAATGATCATTTGAATGTAATCGGTCAGCGATTTTTAACCAAACTGAATAAAATCAGCATACCGATTAAGACACACAGAAGCAGACTATTATCACTTTGTCAAGGCCGGCACACTAGCATGATGACAGGATAGAGTGCATTGAGTAATATGATTTTCCTGGAACATACTTAACCATGTGAGCAGCATGGTGGAGAGTTAAAAGGGCCCCCTACATACAGACTGCAGCATGCCCTTGGGGCCTGTTGCTACCGCTCATTAGCTCCGGCCTGTAATCATACCCTGCCGGTGTGACTCAGCACCCATCACCCTATCCTGTGAGCACACGCCTGGGGTGAGCACCGGCACTCCCCTAGCCTTACACAATGGCGTCGCTCGTCTAAAGGAAATTAGCTTGTCAAAGCCAGATGATGGGGTGGCTGACATGGGCAGCCATCATTTACAGTCAAATACTCTCCCGAACCCCCACGAGGTTGCTGCCGTGCTGGAGTAACATATCGAGTCTCCTGGCCGAGGATTACCTCCAAGACATGCCAGCTGCTCATGTTCCAAAAATCAGACCCAAATCAGAGGCCCGCCCCCAGACGTTCTCCCGAGATGTACTCCTCCTAAGCTGGAGGCCCTCGATCACGATTAGGCTGAATGCTGTACATGAGCCTGGCCTAATTAGTAATTTAGTGGTTCCTCTTAATCGTTGCCGTCATGAAGTATTCATGGGTATGTCATGTGGCAAGGCAGTCCATGACAGATAGATAGATAGATAGACGGATAGACGGATAGATAGATAGATAGATAGATAGACAGACCCTCTATATTACTTTCCACACCACTTCCCTAAGTTGCATGATGTCACTCAGCCATATACCACCAGCTTTTTATTGGGATTCTGTTAACTACACCTACACTAAGCTGCTCAGCTGGACATCCTCACAAGGGCTTCCATGACAACCCCAGTGCTTTGGGTCACTGCATGCATGATGAAAGAGAGACAGGACTGATAATAGCTGCTGTTTTCTCTGGTAAGGGGCTTGGGTGATTCATTGATATGAGTGGACGTACAGATGTCTTTCAGGACAATGTGTGGCTACATCCAGCTTTTCCAGGGCATGAGGGGGGTGCTACGAACACTGAGTTTCCATGCAATTATTCAGGGGTGGGGCTTAGGGGCACTCCGACACCACGGCAACATCAGCCTGCAGGTCCTGTCAGTGAATAATTACACCCCTGTCACACCTTCATCCTCCTTAAAGCGGAAATTTACAACTTCAGTCATTCCGATGAAGTTCAAGCTACTTTAGAATGTTGATAAGTACACCAGATGTGAGGGTGGGCCAGCAGATCTGAATTACCGAACATAAGAAATCAGCAGGTGGGACAGCTTCTAATCTACATTCCTGTGTGTGTGTGTGTGTGTGTGTGTGTGTGTGTGTGTGTGTGTGTGTGTGTGTGTCACACGTTGAGTTTTGAGAAACATTGTTTGATGTTATTGGGACCATTTTTTGTCCCCATAAGGGTAATAATTTTGAATCTGTAAATTCAATCAAACAAGTAAAAATGCCAAAAGTCTTGTATTTTGTTTGTTTACTTATGGTTAAGGTTAGGACTAGTTAGGGGTTAAGGTTGTCATTGTTGAGATTAGGGTTTTTCCCATCGAATTGGAGAGTCCCCACAAAGATATGAATACAAACGTGTGTGTGGGCTTGCAGGATTATCCAGTGCGAGTCCCCCCCTCTAAGCAGGAGATGGCCTTATGACACTGACTGCCACTCATCACTTGCACCCGGCAGTAGTAGCTTAGCTACACCTGCAGCCTGTAAGGGTCTCTCTGCTTCCACTGATTTAAGGGACTTGGTTGGCTTCTAATATTACCATTTTTTAATACATTCTCATAGGTCAAAATCTAGCAGACCAGTTCAGGTTAAGCATCTTTCTCAAGTTCCACATTTGGTATTCGAACGAGCAGCCCGAGCCCGAGTGCAGTTCCGTAATCGTGAGCCACACTGCTACCAACCCCAGAAAGAGTCTGGGGACAGGTCCGCCTTTCGTAAACAGGCACCAGAAGGACAGAGGAGCGGCATGTTAATGCGTGGCAGGCAGCATGTTTCAGTGCTGTAAACCTAAGGCGGATGAAAAAAAGTAGGTGATTCAAGACACAAACATCTGGAGGAATTTCCATTGCAAAACTGCTGGTTAGCCAAGGAAGATTCCTGCAGCACACAAAAATGCTCTTCAAATAGTGGAAGTTTGTTGAGTGAGAAGAGTAGGTATAGTCCATTTAGGCCGCATCTCATGTTTTTGGAAATGGGGGAGGTGACAATCCTCACCCTCTGTCATTACAGATGGCTTGTCAGGGATTCCACCCATCCCTCCTCCAATCAATGTGGCGAAGACACCCCTCTCAAAATTTATGAGTCTGTTGCAGAGACTGGGTGTGTATGTATAGACCTTGGAGCCAGTAAGGAGGGCCGGGTCTCGGCCGTTTCATCTCCCCCCTGGGGTGTGGAGGGGTGGGGTGAGCAGGCGCCGCAGGAGACGCGACTCCTGGAGCATAACATACTTTGCACCATTGTTTAAGTGCGACCAAGAAAAATAACTGCCAGCCAAGTCTCTTTTCACACGCTTGTGGCGTGGTTATTTACCTCCAGATGTGAATTTTCAGATTTAAGCTGGAATTAAAATGTAATGGAAGATCCCAGGATCACAGTTCTACATAATTTCACTTGATTTATATAAAGAACCCTTACCAACACACATACACATATAAACATGAACAGTGCACACTGCAAGCAGAAAAGCCAGAAGACAGCAAAGGACTGGAACAAAACTCTGTTTCATTGGTTGAGCACGGGGCTATTCAACTCTGGACCTTGATTCTAAATCCAGGCCTTGCTTTTAGTTCTCGCGGGTTAGTTAGTTTAATAATAACGGATACTGACTGGTCACAGAGGCTTCACACCTAACTCACAGGTAACAGAAGGCTAGAAAATCAGCAGGGCTTGGACCTTGAGGATCGGGAGTTGCATAAACCTGGTCTAGCAGAAGAAAAAACAGGTACAGGGGTACAAGATTCCCTGATCACCCACCCTTCATTCTACTCATACCACCAGTTCAATTGGATTTCCAAAGCCAAGAGGAAACAGACAGAGATGTTTCTCAAAACAAATTGTCAGGTACCAACATCTTCAGAGTGTTTGACAGCCTGTTTAAAAAATGACTCATCACGGTGTAGCAGCACCGAGAAGCTTCACCCGTAAGTCAACACGGGCTTTCAGAGTGGCTAACGTGGAGAGGACTGCTAATCTTCAGGGGTGAGCTGATCGTGTAACAATGTGTGTGAATTCTACAGAGCATTTTATCTGTCCCACACCTGCTGACATTGCCAGTTCTAACGAGAGTGTAAAACAGGTAAGCCTACCTTTAGATAATGTCCTTTATGGGTGGAGGTTTGACCAGTTGGAAAAATGTAAGAATGACAACAGAACTGGTTGACCATGGCAATAAAAACCTGCACCAGAGTCATATTTTCTAAACAGATGACAATATTAAAAAAAACTGGAACATACATGGGTCCGTAGGAGAACCGCAGCTGCATCCAGTTTTGGAAAAAACTGAGAAGGGACTCCCTTCATAACGTGAGCCTGGTTCTCTGTCTGACTTTTTAATTCAACCATTTAAGAGATGCTCTATTCACAGCACAATGTGTGATTAGCATGACATGGAACAGCAAGTACAAATAATCTAACTTTTGCTGAGTGTTTGTGGGTGAAATATCGAACATTCTATTTGGAGTGAAAAATCAAGCATTCCGCTATATCCAAAAGTCACTCATTATGTCAAAAGTAAAATTTGCGGGGCTGAAGCAGGAAGACTGTAGCCCAAGTGCAACCGATGTGTCAGGAGGCACAGGAAGCGACAACTTCTTTATCTGGACGACAATCATACAAAATAGAGCTTCATTGTATGATGTGGCGAAGCCTGACACAGAGGGAAAACCCATCAACCTGAAGGCATGTCTTCACACCCAATAACTTCCCCATAACTGAAAGTACATGGAAAATATCCTTTTTCAGGTCACCAATGGGGAAATACATATGCTTTGCAAACTACAGACTTCGTCACAGAGGCTTGTCATCCCAAAGTCAACAGTGGACTACGAAGCAGAAGAGGAGAGCAAGGGAGACTAGACTTCCTTATGAGGACAGGATGAGCCTTGTGGGCTCACGTCTACCCACCAGCCCACAATGTAGTCCCACTCTGGGGGGTCAGCGAGCCTGACATCAAGAACAAATCAGAACCAGGCCACTCAAAAGCAGGGTTCTGGGTTGTGGTATTCACCTTTAACCTGCCTTTACCGTGAAGATTTATTTGCTTTTCACCTTCTCCGGAACACTAATGTAAAATAAACAGGCCTTAAAGGCAGAAAAACAATTGTCCAGGTTGAGACATGATGACAAACATGCTGCGTTAGGCCATGCAACAACAGAAATAAAATGACTAACCAAATATCTGATATCTGACTGAGCAAGCAGCACACAAACTTACTGCTGCAGGCTGTACTCTCCATGCTAAACGATGCTTTCGGGTAAATGAACACAGCCTCATCTTTCCCAGGCTAGCAGTTGGAAGTGTGACCATTTAAAAACAAGCTAGACTCGCTTAATAAAGTTCTCACATAATCACCTCGCCTAGATTTCCTCAGAATTTAAAACGACACACCTGCCTCTTTAGTTTAAGGACTTTAATCATTTGAACATGGCGTGTCATACAGCTGACAGCAGTGAAACACAGCACACGAAGTCGCTATCACTGGTACCGGCACTGCCACGGGAACATAGCGCTGCATGGCGAGTCCCTGTGAGCTCTCCATTGAGTACCCTGTTTGGAATGCGCTTCGCCCTCGATAGCTCCAAGCTCCAAACTCCACGCTAACAGGTTGATTTAAAGCCACAGCGTTGCGAAAAAAGACAGACAAACCAGCCGTGAGGAGTGGCGAGGCTTACCTGGCACGGAAATGTCCCCTCGTTTATATGCTGGGCTCCTCTGCCCCCCACCGCCCAAGCTGAGTCTGGAGAGCTGCCTTTGAGGGCTTCCTCGATGTGACGAGAGGGATACCCGCGGGGGGAGGGTAACCTCAGCCAGCCACGGAGGTGGGGGGCGGTAGCCGTGAGCGGGCTGGGGCAGGGGAGGGGGGTATCGGCCCGCCACGACTCTGGAATGCAGCCCTCCTGGGATTCTTTATAGCAGCTGAGAGCGACCTGTGGCCATATCGCCAAGAGGCCAGGAACCGTGTGTGCTTCCCTCTCACGCACTCTGATGATCAGCACACCCAGGTTCACTCTGCTCTCAAGCCTTGCCCCTCCTCCTTTCCAGGTAGGAGTGTCTCGCTCTCTCTCTCTCTCTCTCTCTCTCTCTCTCTCTCTCACTCACTCGCTCGCTCCTGTTTTCCTGCTCCCTCGCCTGCATTTCTCAGCTGTTACCCGGCCCCATCCCATGGCCGCCTGCGTCCTTGCCCATGCTAGTGGAGTGTGTTGGCGGACGGTAGTTTACGTAACCCCGTAACCTGAGCGAGGGCAGTCCACCGAGACGGAAGCTGCCGGCCTCCTGTCACAGGTGCATGCAGCTATGTAAACAGCACCTGGTTAGGTCTAGGAAAATGCTTCCTGGATGAGGTCATCGTCACTGTTACCAACCGTATGCTGATACACCAAAACTGGGAGGAGCCGTGTGTGTGGACCTAAGCCTTTCCGGTTATCATGGCCCTGTAGTGCATTAAAGGGAGTGAGAACAGATCACACACATGAACAGGCTGGAGTCGGTTCCTACCCCCTTCTCAACACTCGGTCCCAAAAAACAGGTGTGACCTCCTCCATTGTGCCAATTACAGTGGTACCTCGGTTCTCGAACTTAATCTGTACCGGACTCCGGATCAATTCCTAAAAAGTTCAAGTACTGATCGAATTTTCCCCATAAGAAATAATGGAAAACCAATTAATTGGTTCCCAGCCCCCCAAAATTATACCTAAATATGTTTTTTTAGTATCTAAACACAAAATGAACAGGATAAAACAAGAAGAGCATTTTTCTCTTAATGGCTTCCAAAACGATAAAGATCTTATCCCAACATTACACCGTCCTTCTCCGATCGTCCACTCCTTCCGTGTGCCACGCCCCCTCGTTAACCTCGTGTCGGATCCCCATGTTATCAGTTTCTGGTTGTTGTCATTAGTCCTCTATGTTAAGTCCGCGTTTCAGTTTGTTTCCCCAGTCCGATCATTGGGTGCGTTTGACTCGCTTGCAGCACTGGCTTAAAGCAACGCATTCTGATCCTGACGCAGTGCATCACGATCTCCTGGCATGAGATGCAATTGCAACCTCTCACCCGGCTGCACAAACTGGAACTGCCTCCGTGACGACACACCTTTACCCTTATTGGCTGAAGAGTTTAATTACATGCATGACATTTGTATCCCAGGCAGTTCCGATGCGTAATCTAAAGCACTGAGAATTGGTTTTCAGTTAATTTACCTGGTAAAATAAAGTTTAGATAAATGGCATAAATGCTTTAATAGTACACATAAGTTAGTGGTTTATTTATTGTTAGTTACTGTAATGTTGCACTGCTTTATTTGGTTAATCATCCAGTCTGTGAAGAAGGCATTCAAGTAAGAATTGCATTGTAGTATGAGTCATTTCCTGACGCGTACAATTTATATTAGGTCAGCGTTCACGGTTAAACTTCTGATATTCAAATCGAGTTCTAGATCGAAGTGGTTTGTTTGACTTTCAAGAAATCCGAGTTCTAGTGAGTTCAACAACCGAGGTGCCACTGTATATATCTGGACAGTTATTCTGGGTTAAGCTGCATCCGCAGGGGTCTAAAAAGGGCAAATTGAGCATAAATATACACTTTTTAACAAACTGAAATTAAAATATATACATCTGCTTCTCAGAATCCATAAGCCCACTGTTACATCTCCCAGCCTGGTTACTGGATCACCGCCACTTCATGGTAACCATTTCCATATACTGAGAATCTGACACTGGCGTTCAGTGGTGAGACATGCCAGTGACCCAGGACCCGAAACAGAGAGGAACAGGTACGGCAGAGGAAAGTCCCTGGTTCTGAGTGAGCCGAGACTACCGAAGGCGATGACACGGGAAGTAAAGGGATATGCTCGGGGCACAGCCAGACCGCCTGGGGGTGATTTCGCCCAAAACGAGGAGGAACTGCGCAGACCCGATGGCTCACAGGGCGCCGAGTTACTACCCGGCACAATAATGTTGCCATGGCAGCCCTGGGGAAGCCAGACTCCCCTGGCCATCCATGACTCTTTCATCTATTTCCAAATGTTCGGCATCACCTTCCAGGCATTCTTGAAATCTTTTTCTACCCTCACTGCTCTCCCCATGAAGCCAACACACCCCCACATTTTTCCTCATAACCCAAGCATTGTGAAGATTAAACAAAAAAAAAATTGGTAAAACTACTTCACAGCAACACATTGGGCCCATGAGTGGAAAAGTACACAAATCCCTTCTTTAGACTAGCTGGTGGGTGTGATCCTGGGTTGCTGACAGCTAAATAAACAAAAAAACACACTCAAGGTGACAGTAATTCTCCTTCGATTTACACAGGAAGAGGTTTATGACAGCGGAACAGCGGACTAGAGCACGTTTCCGTGGCAATATCTCGAGGGATTACATTACCGATGTTTTCTTTGTACCTGGTCTTATTATTCACCATCATGTCAATGGTTTGAATAGAATATGTTTCCCCCCTCTTTAAAGGTCTCTGGACCCCCCAAAGTGATTCAAATGATGAACACCGTCTAACAGGTTAAAGCAGGACAGAAAGGGAACATTTTCTTTGCCATACTAGCCGTAAACCAAAAGCCCCCCCCAGTCAGATGCAGGGTAGTTTTGCTCTTTTCGTTCCAAAGACATTTGAAAACAGCCCTTCTGTGTCATTACAGTCCCTAGATTACAGCTGCCTCGCATTCTAGCTGTGATTCATGTATTGAGAAACACTGCAGTTTTTAATTGGATAATTACAACCATTTTATTTAAATATAGGTTAGCTAACAAAAAAAGGAATTCTTTGTTTTTTTCACTCCAAGAAACAGCCAAATGAGAAAACTCTGCTATACCATATTTATAATTTAACATTCATGTTTCACCACAAAAATAAAAGGCAGTATTTCCCTTTTTTTTGTGCTCTTCACAGGATTGACATTTACTTCAGTAATAATGAAAATTTTATTCCCAAAAAAGTGCACATATGCCTACCAACATAATGTAGGCCAGTCCACATGTCAGTACCAGATAACCCTACCAGGTAAGAGCACTGCTGAGGAGGACGACTAGGAGCTCCGGAGATCCACTAGCTGTCACCCCGCAGCTCCAAAGTGCAGAGCCAGAACATTTGCTTTTTTCTTTAAGAGGATTCAGGCTGAATTTCAGGGTGACTAAGCCTGAATTTTGACTGGCTTTCAGGGAAACATCATTTTCTGTGGCTTCTTGTGGAAGCAGCCATCTCGACTTTCAAAGACCCACACAGAGGGCTGCCCTGAAGAGCCCAGGTTATGTGTGAACCACTCCCCCACCCTACCTCAAGGCGGCAGAAGAACAAACACTGGGCTCAATGGGCAGGCTCACAATAGCACAGGAAGGCCACAGGCATGACAGGGGTTTTCAGAGTCCGGCAGACAAAACTACCCTCTCCTGTAACTTTGCCATGTTTGTGGAAATGATTTAATTTGAGTAAAAGGGGGGGGGTTAGGCTTTTTGAGACAAAAGCTCTGGGGTAGTGAGAAAAAAATATATAGGCTGCAACCGGTGAACAGCATGGGAAAGTTGGAAAACCTGGGAGAACAAAGGGAGAGAAACCAAGCCCTCTCAGCTGGGAGCTCCTCCGTGCTCCTGTTGCCTGCCCCCTCTCCTCCCCCTCTCTGAAACCCTCCTTCTTTCCTTGGCCAAAAACTTACCCAAACCCTGGCAATAAACCTAACCTCAAACTTCCCAGTGCTGCTCCTGCCGTATGCCTCAAAGGCACCGACGCTCCCCAATGCGAGCCAATGAGGACAGGCCGCACCCGGAGCAGGCTGTCAGGCAAGTACGAAATAAGTCTGAGAGCTTCAAACTCCCTCTCAGGCCAAATATCATAATCCTCCTACAGCTGCTGTGAACCCAGAAGGTGTTACATTACAATGTCAAGCCTAAATACCAGCCCAGCAGCCAAAAAATGATTTTGTCACTTCAGAAAGCAAATAAGGTAACCTTCATAAAGCATGCCTCTTTAGAAATCTGAAACTAAGTGGCCAATAGACCGAGATTCCCACACTAGCAAACCCATAAGCTTAACATGCAAGACATCTGAAAATAGGCCCATTGTGTGAGCTCATTTGGGTGTGTGTGTGGGGGAGGGAAATAAGAACTGGACGTTGAATGAATAGCTGTTGATGTGGGGCAGACACCGATAACCTAGCCATTCAGGGAATTTTTGACTCACTTCAGCTGGAGCCACCATCCTATGCATATTACCCAAATCAGGAATTTCAGGATTTTCCTGTCCTAAGCGCTGACATTGCAGGTGGCAGGCGTCCCACTGTTGCCCGACAATTACATCATCATGAGGATGCAGAATGAACAAGGGGATCAGCCTGGCATGACATCATTCTTACTGACCGCAGTTTACACCTTACGTTTTATAAAAGCACCATCATTTTCTTTGCATTGAATAATGTTAGCATGCCCAGGGGTCTGGGCAGCCAGTCAGCCTCGGACCTCCAGAGGGTTCTTTCATCTCCAAACTACAGAGTTTATGGTTCCTCTCCTCCATAAATGTCTGGCATTTCCAATAGTCTTATCTCCCTGTATCATGAACTATTTCTGCTTCTATGTACTAATGCTATATTGCTGAAAACTCTGATAGAACTGCGTTGTGAAAGGTGCTATATGACACAGAGTGAAGTGAATCACTCCGGAGATACACAGGAAGAATAAGGCAGCTCTTAATGTTACAGAGTACCGGTCCACTCCCAATCTCAGAGGGAACAAAACTTACAGACTGCTCGATATCAGTTGTACCTAACACTCTCTGTTTTTTATTCGATGCATATTTAACATGCATACTATCTTAGGCAACATTCTTCAAGTTTAGGGGAAGACGGGGAATGGACCAAAACACACTATCCATAATCATGAATGCCAATAGTGCTGGCTGCAATGCCACTGTTTTCTTCTCACGACTGGACGTAGGCGAGCCGACCTCAACACCCGCCTTTCATACGCTCTGTAATCATAGACAGCACCAGGCACAGCAAATCACCAGGCAGGCTTTGTTTCCCTGTGAGCACTATCAGCAGCCCGAAAGGGGAACCTTACGGTGGGAGTGTGGGCCTGCAGATAAGATGCCTCTCCTGCTGAGCATGTTTTAAACCTAAGAAGCCATCATGAAAAAAAAATAAAAAATGCGCTGAGGCAGATTTCTAAAAGCGACGCTTGTTCTGTCTACAGAAGGGAAAATCAAAATCCACTCTGTCATCAAAGTCAAAAGTAAAAAAAATATTGTTTGGATCAGAGAGGTAGAGAGAGGGAGTGTGACCCTGTCAAGAAGAGAGCTAGAAGCCATGGAGTAAAAGTACCATTTAGGCATCGCGGCTTTAGAAATGCATCTGATCCAGCTTTGAAAACAAACCATGAAATGCACAGACAAAACTCCAGGTGCTTTTTCACAGAAAGCTTTACACACAACACCTGAGGGCACATCCACCACAAAAGTTTTTCTTTAATAAATTCACAGAGACCTAGTAACACCTGTCTCTCTAATAAGCTTTTTACTCAACACTGCATTCAATTAATTGGCAGATGAGCGACTTCCTAGGGCAATGTGATGCCATACAGTGCATGCAGAAAATAAATATGAGAATCAGAGGTAAAGAGACCGTGTTGCTTTCAGGTTTATTAATATAAATCCACGAGCATCTCCGCCTGAGGTAATATTCAATATGACAGTAACCCAAAAAACAAACAGAGTTGACAGAAGCACATGTACCACCAAGAAGTAATTCGGCATGGAAATTTATGCAAAGATGTCCTACAGCAAGTTTATCTGGACTTGTCTGACAATAGCTTGGCTGCGCGAAGCATGGACCCTAAGTGATAACATCTGACCTCACACAGTACCAGTGAATGGCTTTCTCACAGCAAATCCACTGTATTCCCATGGCTACCAGCATGGGTCAGATGACCTATAGCATCACTGAAGAGGTCATCCAACAGGGCTAGCAGAGCCCACTGAGTGGGTCTGTTGGCAAGGGACACGTGGCCAAGAATGTGTGGGGGGGTTACAACAGGAGATTCTTGGTGAGAGGATAAGGAAGAAGAGGGACATGGTCACCACCAGGGGCAAGAGGGCCTGCTAGTAAACAGATCAGAGTGGATGTGCTGTCTAGCCCAGGGTTTCCCAGTCTGGTCCGTGTGGACCCACAGCAGGCCCATGTTTTTGCTCCCTCCAAGCTCCCTGCAGTCCACATCCAAAAATGTGCAGTGTCTGTGGGTCCCCAAGGACCCGATTGGGAAACACTGGGCTAGCCACATGAGCTCCCTCCTGACCAGCCTCACCCTGCATCCCTTATCTCCTCCCCAGCTCAGCCCACAGAGCAGTCGCTAGCAGCGTAACTGAGGCCCACAGAGGACTGAACAAAAAGTTGTCATGTGGCTCCTTTCGCTAGCTCTAATTCTGGAGCTTTTCGGTTCTTAAACAGTCACGAATTCCACAGCACACCAGTCGCCTGCAGCCATGATATCTATGCCTTTGGCACCCCCTCCTACGCAGTTCTGCTTCAGGCAAACTTTGGACCAGACTGCGGGTCATGTGAAAAGTCTCTCATGTAGCAATCCAATCGCTATACCTTAGGCACTGCTAATTAAGATTTAATTGACAAGCCGCAGTGGGAACCTCATCTTCCCTTTATCACAATCATTACATTAAAATTTATACAACTATGGAAGCTTAAGGCATAAAAAACAACTTGTTGCAGAGTTAAAAAAAAAAAAAACAGGTTCACATACTCACCTTCTGAACGGCTGGGTCCTGACTGAGTGAAAAAGAAGAAAAAGAGCGATGGCAAGCGTCCCGCTCTGCGCGCGGCAGTGTACACATGAGCCTGCTTGCGACAGGACAAGAGTGGAGAGAAAGAAGTGAAGCGGGGCCGCCGATCTCTGTCACCTTGGAGACGGATGCTTTTTCAAAGGGAGCGGCCAATGAGAACCACCAGCGATTGTGTTCAGACAAAAGGCCACGTGACAGTCGGGCTGCTTTTGTGTGGAACAAAAAAAAAAAAAAGGAGTGAAGGGAAATATGGACGACTTTCAAGAAAAGTATGACCGAAAGGCAGCAAACCAACACCCCAGTTTGTGTCTTTTTGATCTGAGCCAGATTCCACTTCACTCTGGTTCTGTATGGCTGCTTTGACCCCTGCTGTCATTGCCTTTCCCACTGGCCCTACTCACAGAACACCACCATGTTACACCTATAAACATGGACCCTAGTACTCTCCCACAGCCAGCCTGGTAATCAGTGTATCTTTCTCATTCTTATCAGCAGGGGCTGACATACCTTCCTGTAGCACAGGGCACAGAAAAGCCAGTCCACCAGTGTTCCCACTCTTTAGAGTTCAGAGCCTTACAGGCCATAAAAAACAGACAGATCTGTTGATCAGTCAAAAGTAGAACAGGCCAGACTTTGACTGCAATAATTATTCTGCAAACAAAAGCATTTTTCAAGTACAGCCTCTTAACAGTGACATTTTTAACAACACTTTTAAAAGATATCTACTGGGAAACAGAGATGCTAGATCTTCACAGAAGTCTCATTTATAACCTGAAACATCAGTCCAGCTTGAATTAATAATATATCAACTTTTTTCCTTGAACAACTTAAAATGTGGGCATATTATTCCCTACATGGTTACAAAGTGCAGAAGTTTTACTATAACACCAAAAGAATTAAATACCACAGTTTGAAGTTAAATGCAAGAAAAAATTCAGGGAGATAAGTCTCGCTGAGGTCCCAGAAAAGTTGGGTATCTGACATACAAGGAAGACAATGAACAATTAATTTATGTATCGACACAGCTGAAACACTGTATCAGGAAAAACGGCTTGTATTTTACTGGAATGTTCAGATAACACTCAGTTGAAAAGACAAAGTCAGGGCGGAAGACAGCTGCCCTTCTTTCTGTGACTGTCGTTCAAAAGCAGAGAGATGAGTCACTGCTGATGGGTTGATAAGACAGCCGTATGGTACAATGGTCACTAATGAATGGCATACACTAAAGGACCATACAAAGAACTAACAAAATCCAAATCCAGAGTGCAAGTGCACTGGAATGTCAAGCCACATGGGAAAAGGGCAGGAGTATCTAAAACTATTGGTATTTAAACTAATCTGTCAGATGAAATCTCAAATTCACCCTCCTTAGATGCTGTGCTCTAGAATATGACGTATATCAAAGCAAGATCGTGTTGAGGGTTGGTGCCAGCCTGCACCTGACAGTGTACACACGGGCGCATGTGTGTGGGAGAGAGCCCGTGCTATCTCCCGCTGGCACATAAGACTTTTCTTGTTTTTGTTCCAGAGGTCAGCTGGACAGATGACTCACTCTGGAAGGATTTTGAGGCAGAGGCCAGCACAATTCAATACACAAGTTTTACAGCATTCCATTCAGTGTGTAAACAGAAACCCGTAAAAAAATCTTCTAAACAATGGATGGGTATTCACATTCAAGGATGACAAAGATTAAATTGCCTTTCTTATTGCAGAGAGCATAGCATGTATACTTTACCTAAATTTTAAATACCAGTGACAATCCCTCCCTGTTCGTTTCAATTTTCCACCATCCTTTCTATTTTAAATCTGGAGCCATAGTCCTGGTAAAGGACTTTTCATTGGAAACCATGACCAGTGATACTGTAGATGAACAGGAAACTGCACTAGTTTTAAAGGATGGATAATCCATTACAGATCATAAAACCTAAACCCAAGTCAGCTGTCCTGAGCTGTATAAAACCACAATGTGCTTATTATCCACTTCCATTTTCACCAATGAATTTAAAAAGTTTTTTTTCTCACACTAAACAGGCAACCTTATTTTCTGTTCCTTGTGTTTTAAGTGTTGTTACTGTCCTGTCCTTTCCCTGACCCTGTCTGTCTCTGAAAAGGGGAAATTCCCAACATCCTCTGCTTCCATATCATATGTTCTGTTTTAGTTCCCACCCACAATCTTCTCACAATATTTTAGTAAGTTTAAAACACGATTTGTCACTTGCTATTATGTTTCCGAACACCAGAATTATGTAAAATATCTAGGTAATATCTGTCTAGGTAAATTATATTTAAAAGACAATCAGTATGGAAATTAATCTTTTTGCTGGTCATTTCCCAGGACAATTCAGAAATCGTCTGCCAACAACGTGAGAGCCGCACATAAGTACGATGCCGCAAAACTTACGCGGCGTTAGCGGAGCGGTGCGAGCCGCGCGTGCCTCCCCCTCACTCCCGGCTGAAATGTGTCTTGCATCAACCCCCGAGAGGTACCATGCAGGAGCACAGCGATTGTGATATCTGCACACGAGGACTGTGAAATCTATGACTTGCAAACACAGCGACACTCGTGTATGAATCTGTGGGTGTTATATTTACTGTATGACAAAAACAGCTGTTAAGTTCCTTCCCCCATGCACTCACCAAAAACCAACGCTGTCCGCCACACAGTGTAAAAGGACAATCCGTGATCTACAATGATGAGTTGTGTTAGTTTTTTTTCAATACCGTACATAACAAACATATGACAGAGCATATATAAACACGTACAGTCATACAGTGAGTATATATAAATATATGGAACTATTTTCGTAAATTTAGGCTGGCTATTAATCGTAAAGTTTAGGAAAATGGCATACATTTGTCTGCCGCTTTGTTATACCACTTGACATTACCATTTATTACTATAATACTGCATGAAATCTTGATTTTCTATGCGTAATCATATTTACATTCTTTTGAGTTATGCTCACACCTACAACAACGTGCAAAACTTTTCATACTCCAGAAGATGACAAATCACCCTCTACTCTCCGAAAATATGTAAATTAGTCGCAGGGTTGCCAACTTAATTTGGTCAGCTGGCTGGCGTGAGATTTTCAGTTCGAGACAAGTCTGTACACACATGCACACGCATTTACATGTATGTAACAGTTCTATTACCCTGTAAATATCCAGTAGGGTTTGCAAACTACAACAACGTATTTGATGTGCCTAATTTTTGGTTTATAATGGAATAATACATCTTTGCCAATAGATTTGTTAAGTGAGTGTGACGGTCTGAATGCGTGATTGTCACGCCAGATGTGTGAGAGTTGGCAAACTGCAGCCGTCTCTGCGTGATATTACAGCGTTATTACTGAACTGTCTGTAGGCTATATTGCAGGTGTAGCTAAAGTAGACAATACCGCTAACAACTAGAAAATACTAGAACATATACACGACCTCGAACCCTTCCCTGTTATGTAAAAAACTTAGTTTAAAAACGTCAGAGTAAAACGAGTCAAAATGAACGGACGTGGATGGCACGTGTCAGACAGAGGACCCCGCGGCGATGGAGTAAGTGTTCGTGCTACGCATGCGCGCAGGTGGATGCGAAGATTGACAGCAGGCTAACAGACGTCACGCAGCGTATATTTTACAAAATTAATCACCTTCCCAGGTAACTACAATACTAGCCATCCTAACATCACACATATATAACCCAAAAAAGTTTCAAATATTATTAAGCAATAATGACACTACCGCCCCTAAACAGATGTCACGATATGTCGCAGTTCTGTATAAACTCAATTTGCAAATACTTAAAATAGACTACAGTAGGTTAAAATACTACGTAAAATAGAGATAATTAAAGTGAGCTTTGTCGGTATCGTCTCTTATGGCTATAGCGAAATATTTTATTTTATACTTTATTTATTAAACATCCATACGTTTCCGATAAATCATTCGTTTTTCTTGCTGGCTGTACTGCCATAGCATAACTTTATAGCTCACAGCTGAGTATGCGCTAGTAGCCTACACTGTAGACTCTACAGTCTACTCTACTGATACAACATATTCCCATGTTTCTTAAATTTACCGCTTATGTTTTACAAACCGAATAACGACGAGACGTCAAGATCTGTCTGTCAACTTCTTTCAGCACCAGAGACGGTCTTGAGTAAAAGAAAAATGAAAACCGTTCCCTCAGAATTGTACTTTCACTTAAACCATTCACTGAATGAAATAAAAACTTGCACTTTACCTTGTTTTTTCTGCCTGTAGAAAGGACCGTGGTTCTACTTCTATAAAATACGCCTGAATGGCTGTAGTGTCCGAGCGCCTCTTAACTACCGTTTACTTCCGGACAGCTTATCCTAGCAACAGGTTACGTCCTGCCATGGCAACCAAATACAACCGCACTAGCTCTCTGCCCGCGCAAAAACGCATATGTGCCTGTTGCTAGTGCACGACTGCCTAAGCCCAGCGGTGGGGGATGCTAATTAATGAGACTGTCACATTAAAATAAAGACGAGTTGTAATTAAATTAGATTTAATCAGGAGTAAAACACTTCCAGTATTACTGGTGTAGATGGGGAAAACTGGTACTAACAAGAATGCATGCGCTTCCTTAAATCTAGTTTATTTTTCCACCTTTTAAAATTGTTTGTCAGCAAATAGGGCGTGCTTTTAACATCTTTTGTTGAAAGCAGTTTTCTCCCTTAATGCTCCGGTAACATTTAAAAAGCCCGCATGAGATAACGCTGAGGTGCGCCCAAAGAGACCAGCTAAAAACAGCCCAGCTGCTCTTCCCCGCGTTTCATGAGCTTCGTAGGCGCAGTCCAGCGCTCCCAGAGCACGCTGCGCATCCTTAGAACTGGGCTTATTGCCAGCCTCAAACCCACAGGGAGGTGCTGTGAAGCCTGTGGATCTGCTGGCTGGTCCGCGATCGGCGCGGAAACTAAAGAACGTGGTTACGTGGGCTGCACCTGTACTCTGTGTTTTGCAGAAGAGCAATCAGCCAGGGAGAAGTCTGTTAAACGGCTTGACAGGAATCTCCCCTTGGCAGAAAGCTGTTATCCGAAAAAACAATTCTGTCCTAGACTTGTCTCAACCCAACACTTCTACCGCGTCTGGAATTTGTTTATTCTTACTTTTTAATCAGAATCCCACTCAATAGAGCAATATATATTTTTCAAAACCAGGTGTGCTTACGTGATTATTCTGCATAATAATCAGAGGTGCATTAACACGCTCAGAGGCCCCTGGGTTATTTGTGCTGCCGGAGGTCCACCTACTGTGTTCTAAAATGGTGACGATAAAATTTGCTGAATGGGGGGAGGGGGGTGTTCCCAGGGCATTAAAGCTCCCCTGAGCATAATATAAATGTGTGTCTGTACCAAAACTCTCCTGGTTAATTCCTGCTTGGCAAGATAGTAAACAAACAGGTGAGAATAACTTCGTATTTGAATATAAAAATTATATTCAATGTGTATGTGCTGCTTTTTGTTTTAATGTCACGGCATCATTGTGGTTTATCACTGGTCTGCCAGTATTGGGAAGGTTCAAAGCTCAAACCTGTAATCATAGTTAGAAAACAGAGGATTTAGGAGGAGATGGAGCCATTGAAGGTCAACCGTTTGCTACCTCACTGGTAAAGTCAAAGTCCTTGATTGTGTTTCCTTCCACCTGCAATACCTGTGTGTGCAAGTATATGGACGAATACATATTTCACATGAAAAAAGAGAAAGTGTCTATCTATAGGATCTTTCTTTAAGTAAAGACAAAGGGATATTGTGTTATGGATTGTGTTTACCTGGGTTTCTGTGGCAGTCAGGTTAGTGTGACAAGACATGGAAGACACCTGTCAGGAGCAGGGCGTGGTGCCATGATCCAGGGGCCACTTCTGGGCGCAGATGGCTCGAGTCCAAATCTCACAAATCTGACTTTCAGCAGGGTTATTAGTCAGAATTGCCCAGGCAGATATATCTCAGCATGACAGAGAGTGGAGCATAGTTTTAATGCAGTATGTGTAAGCTGCTCTCGATAACAAGGTATTTTTGATTTTAGGAAAGAATTAATAGTAAATCAATAAATTGCGATCTGGATTGGACGGAGGTGAGCACGTGTCATTTTTGGGAGCTGGTGACACAAGATGAATGAATTTCCATTAGGTTATGTGACTGCAGGACAATGAACAAAAGGGATGGGCTTTGTAATTCTTCTCGTGACCACTGCGAGCACAGTGGGAAGGAAAGCACCAGATTCCAGAAATTAGGACAAAATTTAGGTTTTAATAAGGGCAAGACATAATCAGGAGCACAACTGGATATTAGCAACCCAAAGCCGTTAATGACAGGACTGGGGAAAGACCCACGGGGAAGCACTTAAATACACAGGATTTAATGGAAATAACAAGAGACAGTCGGTGACCTCCGGATTTCACACGAGGTTAACGAGGGGGCGTGACACACAGGAGGATCAGACGAGCAGGGCGTGACAATTCTGCTGTATCAAATCCCATTTTACATACACATTGTTTTCTATTTACTTATTTCTGTAAAACTTTTTTTCAGCGTTGCGCTCGCCACTGCAGCGGAAAGCATGGAATCTGTGCGTTTTTGTGGCTATTCCGTCAGGCCCCCTCCTCCGACCCCCCAAAAAAAATTATAATAAAGACACAGGCCACAGGACTGAACGTGCCTAAGAATTTGAGAGCGTGCAAGACGTTCACCTATGTCAAGTGGAGTGCTAGAGCGGGAACACGGAGCTCCAGTCAAAACAGTGAGCGACTCACAATGGTACTTTAAGGATCGGATATCAGTGCGGTCTGGCCTGGTGGCTCCACCATTTGGCAGAAAGCTCGAAAGCTTTGCCGACAATTTGCAGCGGGTAAAGTGTAGGAGAATGACCTAGACCATGTTTAGCCCTTCTTTGCCTTTTTTTTAAACTGAGTGAAATCAGAGACGATAATAGGCTAACATGTTAGATAGAAAGGGAAACTGAACGAAAAGTGAATGGGGATTATTTCGATTAACAATTACTTTGGGCAGCTGACTGATTCCTGTAACCTCAAATAGAACAGTACACATGAGACGTGTGGAAGTTCTAAGAGACTGAAATATGATACAGACTGCAGAATTTACGCGCTTGACTGAACATATTTTCTCCCTGATCGAACAAATTTTGTGCTGTCTCTGTTCAGATGTTTATACCCATGTTAACTACAAAACTGACACAAACATCGATTAACCAGAATTAATACCCATGTTTTAGGACTCTGACATGTTCAACTGAATATGAACACAGAATGTTTACCACCGTATATTTTGGCCTTTATGTGTTGTAAATTATTTCGTCATTCTTCCTATAATGCCAGAGATTACACGAATACTTTTCTTGAAATGCTTTAATCTGAACGCCAGGAGCAACGGTGAGCATGTAGACAGCACCCCCTGGTGGACATCGTGTATTACTTTTAATCATACCTAGTGCGTTACAGAAGCACAGACAAGTTTATATTTTTTCCATACAGGCGTCATTGTGACGTTACATAATACGTATTAAAGTCTGAAATATGATTTGTTGGTTATGATTCCATACACAAGTTTATGTGCTTTTTTGTTCTGAATTTCCTTCCTTTTCAAAATGCAGCATTGTGGCCAATAAGAAGTCAGTTACATTTTATCAGTATAAATACTGAACTTAATATTTTCTCCCTCTTGTTATGTTATACAAATTTACTCACACCAATGAATGGGCATCTTCTTAAAGGACATTCTCACATTGCTTTTAGATAAACGGTATACATGTCAGAATTATAACAGTTTATAATCAAAACCTCTTGCTGCATCAACAGTGCCACGCGTGTGAAAGGCCAGGAATTCCTTGCTCTGAGAACTTTCCTTACCTTACAGCCGTTATTCTCAGGAACACTTAAGAATTAAAAACTCATGCCACTTTTCAGCCTGAAGTAAAATCAACTAGCTGTTTCCATACTTACACATTTGAAGAAAATGTACTCATCCAACATTTGTTTATTGAACATGTCATCCAGAAAAATGTTTTATGTTACAGTATTAGTATTTGTTTCTGTAAAGCTGAGAAATTAATTTGAATCAGTGTGCAAAAAAATGCTTGTTTATATAGTAGGTTGATAGCCTGTATATCCTAGGAGATGAAGCCTTATACACTTAATAACCCAAGGACTTAATTTGGTTATTGTAGTGGACCAGCAGTGAGAGCCATCCAGCAGAGCAGAAGTTCACACCCCCCATCACCCTCCAGATAAGCACCCACAGCTGTTCCACAGGAAGCTCCAGCTGTCAGCTGCAGTGGGGACCGTCCTGGGTGGGGAGCCTGAGGAGGGAGGCCCGGGCGGAGCGAGGCCTTCTGGGTGTCAGAGGTACGGGGGACACCTGGGGCATTGTGGGAAAGTGGACGTGGACCGGCCGGGTCTGGTAGCTCCTCGTTGTCCTGTGACTTCAAACAAAAGGGATTGTAAACACGAGATGGGGACATATAGACAAAGATAGTATTCACTTAGACAGGTGAATACCGTAGACTTGTGTGTCCAAGGACATCAGGCCCTGAGCTGGATCTATGTGGCGAAATGCTACAAGGCGGCAGAGCAGAGTGACTCTCAGGACACGCGGTCAGCACCTCCTCCCCTGACAACAGCGCTGCTCTCCCTTCTCCATCTCCTCCTCCTCCTCCTCCACCCAATGGCACCTTCCTGACCGTCCGCAGCCAGCGCGTGCGTGTCTCAAACGACCCCTTGCGGGCACCGGCTGGCACCCTGGGTTTCAGGGGCGGGGAGGGACACACGGTGGCATCCAGTGGCGTGGAGATCCGTGAGACACCGGGGGACATAGCGTTGCCCTCTGACATGAAATCTGATCACATCAAACAGAGCATTCATAGTCAAATCAGCTGTTTCTGTACAGGCATTTGATCCACTCCATACTGGTGCTGTTGCGGGGGGGGGGGGGGGCACTCACCAGGGGTCACAGACTGGAAGGAAGAATCTGGGGAGTCTGTGCTGCTGCCTGCTCTCTGGCTCTCACCTTCCTCATCTCCCTCTTCGTCACTCATGGATTCGATGCTGCTGCCTTTGCCTTCCTCCTCATCATCCTCCATGCTGTGGGACAGCTTCATCACCTGTGGCAGGCGCTCGTTTGTTATGGCGATCAGCCGCCTGTCACAGAAGGGAAACGAGGCACACGGTCGGAGGCTAGAGCCGAGGATCACAGTGGAGGATGGACAGAGGGACAGACGGGCAGAGGGACAGACGGGCAGAGGGACAGACGGGCAGAGGGACAGACGAGCAGACAGAAAGAGAAACAGATGAGTAGGCTGACAGAGGGACAGACGGGCAGAGGGACAGACGGGCAGAGGGACAGACGGACAGAGGGACAGACGGACAGAGGGACAGAGGCCGGATACCTGCTGTGCCTCTGTCTCCAGGCTTGCAGCTCCATAAAAACGTCACCACATTCAGCATCTTCTGCCTCCCCAGGGTCACAGCGGCACTCCCTGAAGCTGTTGGGCTGGCCCTGGTGGGTGCAGCTCGAGGAGAGGGAGGGAGAACAGGAGATGGGGCGCTACAGAAATGGGAGAAGTAGGCATTTGTGGGAGAGACTTGGGGGTGGCTGAGGGACAAGACACTAGGAGCCGAGAAACAGGCAGCGGCCCTTGGAGGTTCCACAAGCTAACTTTACGCTCACACACTCAGACAGCTGCACCAGGCTGGGGAGCACAGTTCGGCTCAGGGTTCTGTGTATTAAAGTGAAAGTCTCTCACCATCATCATTATGGAGGCTTATTCGTTCCAATTCAGCTCTTATGGTTCACTCACTGTTACTGATCGTTGTAATGTTATAATGTGTGATGGAAATCCTGTACTGTGTACATCAGCCTTATATTTACTATTATCATTGCTCTGGAATAAAGAACAGCTCCAAAACAAATCACTATTTGGAGGAACCATTAAAAAAAAACAAAAAATTGTAACATGGAAGTTTCAGATCCTGAAAGATGTTGTGTCTCTGACCTGGGCACCTAAGCAGCCGCAAGTAAAATTATATTCATGCAAATAAATTGGCAAAATAGGGACTAGTATATAAACATCTAGTAGGTCACAATGCGTCATCATTGCTATAACTACTACTAGGAATTGTAACAATGGGCCTCATTCACCAACTGTTCTTATGAACAAATTTATTCTTAAGCGCCACATCCACACTTTTTTTCACAAAGATTCTTCCATTCACCAATGTTTTTTTATCTGAATTTGTTCTTAGCTATGAACAGAATTTATGTGCACTCAAGACCATTTGTACACACATTCGAGTAATGATAGTTTGTTCAAAATAATTGGCTATAGCAGTTTTGTTCATAAAATGATAGTATTTTAATAATTTATAAAAGTAAAATATAAAAAATTATTTTAGTGTGTAAATAATTATTTTCACGGTAGTAACGGCGATCATGCGGATTATAAATAGGTCCGAATCTTCATAAAAAAGTGCGTACATGGGGTTTACACAACATGGTATGCAGGGTGCTCAGTTGCAGACAGGAAAGCACTGCAGAGGGTCATCAACACAGCTCAGAAGACTACTGGCTGCTCTCTGCCCAGCCTGGAGGACATTGCCAACTCTCGCTACCTCAGCAGAGCTAGCAATATCATCAAAGACTATTCTCACCCCAGCAGTCAGTTGTTTGAACTGTTACCGTCAGGCCGACGGTACAGGTCATATAAAACAAGGACAAATAGATTCAGGGACAGCTTCTTTCCCAGAGCTATAACTGAATTAAATAAGTACAAACTCAGATAAAGAACCTGTTTATCTCGTTCACATATATACCGGTCATGTAAAACAATAAGC
>JABFEA020000035.1:44868-71152 GCA_019775915.2 Cyphomyrus plagiostoma | reverse complement strand
TATATAGAATCTTTTTTTTTTTTTTTTTACCTTCCGCACCTCCCGAGATTAGAGGCTCATCAGGATGACGTCGTAACCTTCAAAACAAACCAGAACTCTAGTCCCATGCTGTGACTTATTCGTTATATGTGCATTTGTGTTTTGTAGATAACTTGATCCAGTGCAAAACCTTTTTTTTATTTTGTATTTTTAACTGTATTCGTGTTTTTTTTTTTTCTGGAAGCGCTGTTATGTTATATTACAAAGTGATGTGACTTACAACGGCGAAACTGTGGTATTGTAAATTTTTATTTGTATTGCATATAGCACTACGCAAAATATGGAAAATACAAAATGTGTTCCCAGAGGTGTCAAAAACGTCTTATTGATTTTTTTCCCAGTTGTGGTGTTACTGTCCTGGGTGGATTTTCCATTGAATTCGAAATCGACACCTTTTACGGGGTTGTTGAGAATGGACGTAGTCATGCAAGGCAAATTATGCGGAAATATTTATATTAGTGATTAATAAACGATAGCCAGAAGTCGATGGTTTGTTCTAATAGGCTACTGAATGTGGAACTGCACAATAGAAGTAGGTTCTCAAAAATGAATAAACACTAGATTGTTCACAAAAATTAGCAACAGGCGGTAATCAGCACGCACATTTGAACGAAACATCATATCGATGTATTTATTGTTTCATAGAGCGAATCCAAAAGTCGTAAATGTCTATATGCACATCCAGCTGTAAACACGTTGGTACCCTATAGAGAAACGGATGATACTTCATTAATATTTTACCTCGTGAAGGTTAACGGAACTGATCTGTAATTTATCTTAGAAACGCTGGCACCCATTCTAAATACATTTTCTCTCATATATAACGATATAGGGCCTGCGCTCATCCATTCGTCCGTCAATTTTCACTCCTTTTTCAAGGTAGGCCTATTTAAGTCATTGATTTAAATGATTTAAAATAGTCAAGTAAGCTACTTATAAATGTGTCACTTTTATTACATGTCCAGGATGTACCGCACCCCTGTGCCCTGTGCAGCAGTGCCGTCGGAGAAATGCGCTTCACTGTGGTGCCTTCTGCATGTTTCAGAGGAATAACTGTAATCAAATACTAACTTAAGAAGAGTACGTTCAATTCTTTCGACTGGCCAAACGTGAAATGTATCTTCATTAATGATGCTATGGAAACGCCTTGCTGTACCGCATGAGGACGAAGCCCAGTTACCTTTGTGGCGCGTATTGCGTTGCGGACTTAAGGGGACGTGGTGCGCTTTCTCTGGCATCTCTGTGACCCTGTCGAGAACATCGAAATATTTCATAGTCTGACATAACTGAGGATAATCATGGAAACGGTGAGGCTGAACTCCCTCAAGAAAATGTTATCAAAGGTAAGAAATTGCATTGACTTGTGCAAAACACAGGTGTTTTGCTTAATAATGTAAGGCTACCTCGACGCCATGAAATACTGCTTTGTGAATGACAGAAAGGGTGGGCAGTTGTCATTATATTTCAGATATATCTAGAATGCGTTTAATTGAAAAATATAGCGTTAAATGTTCCAGTTCCTTATATTTTCGTTGAAAATACTTTAAAACGTGTATTTATGTGAGATACTCGCTCAAATAGTTCTCCGTGACTTTAAATAACAGCGAAATAATTAGTTTGGGATTATCTGATATAAGGTCCCCGAGGTCAGAACCCCAATCGTTACATCTTCAAATGAAATTTGATTTAGAAATATGGCGAAAGAGACCCTGACCGGAATCGTTGGAAGAAATGCATCCAGACGTCAATACAATTTTTAATGCAGATGTGCCCGTCTTAGCTCTTACTTGTTCACAAGTAACCCATTTATTTGCGTTATCTCCCGGTTGGTTTGGGAGTTCGTAATGGTGTGCCGTAGAAGTAGAGAAGAAGACTAAGACGAGATTTGATGCAGCACTTTCTCTGTTTCATGCATTTCGTTTAACCGGGATCCACTTGACCAAAGTGCGCCTTTAATTAGTTTATTATCGTGCTTCAGAGTTCGATCATTGACTAGGGGTGTCAGTCCAGTGGGAGGCGCCTTTGATTATTCGTTGGATTGTTCAAATCATAATAAACGATTTTCATTATATTTCAAGAATGCAGTTCTTCATATAGAAATACTTAATTGTTTTGTATAATTGCTATCATTATTATCACTTAAACAGAAATACAAGCACAGGCATTTGATTGCTTGTGAAATATGGCATGTGGTCTGCGAGTACACCAGTCTTAAACCAGTGGTGGACACCTATGGTAAGTGTCTGATCCAATGATTATTCATACTTTTTTGATCTTTATTTGACTCAAAACCATGCTCATCCATTTATGTTCATGGCTCAGTGTTCAACAACGGCTCCAGTAGACACCTGATGTGCCTGATGGGGACCATCCCAGTGTGTCACAAAGGTAAACCACACCCAGTCAGTTTCACTCTGACATCATTTTTCAGGTCACATGATTCCAGCTGACCCACATAGATACTATTGTTTTCGGTTCCCTGTAGGGATGGAGTGTAACATCCCAGTGTCCCTATGGCTGCTGCAAAGCTACCCCCTGCACCCACCCATGTGTTACATACAGCCAACCAAAAGCAGCATGATTGTCAGGTCAGAAAACGTTGATGGTGACGGCAAGGTCAACTTACCTTACCTGCAAACCTGGAAGGCTGTGAGTGTCTTTCTTTGTGAGTTACATGTTCGTCTGTAGCATTTAACTAGTACCACATTAAATAAGAACAGCACTGGCTGAATAATGCCTGTACACCAAACAGCCACCAGGGGACGATGTCCTTCTGTTTTCCATAACCAGAAATCTAGTGCAGGGTCACTGTGAGAGCCTGGAGCCTGTCATAGGCAGAGCAAGGGAGCACCTTGGACAGGATATCCGTACATAGCAGGGCATACAAACATTGTGGTCTTTATGGGTAGAGACACGAGTTCCCTTAATCACATGTCTTTGGATCGCAGGAAGAAGCCTATGCAAATGGAGGACATACAAACTCCACACAAGGAGCATGGTTGGCATGTGGTCTCCAGCTCACCCACTGAGCAAATAAGAGACAATGCACATGTGCACAATTCTTTCTTAGAAATGATCACTCATTTATGTACTGAAAATATTAATGTATTTATCTTTACTACTTTCCTCACCACCCTATACTGGATAAGCAGTTGGAATATTGATGGATTGGTCTTTAGGACATTGTCTTACACTGACTTTATTAATGCACTCAGAAAAATATTGGATATGTTTATAAAATGTATGTCCAGCAGTGAATTATAATGGGATTAATAAGTAAACCAGATTTTCCTGGGATAAAACACCAACATTGTGAGTTCATCCCCACTGTTAGCACAGTCATTCCCCAACCCCCGCATTGGGCTCCCCAGTGACTGCCTCTGCTCTTCATCCTCAGCCTCTTACAGACCTGTACGGCCTGGTCCAGGCAATGAGAATCACGTTTGGAAATGAGCTGCCGCTGTGCAAGTATGATGCCACACCGGCAGACACGGACACCATCAATAGTGAGGCGCCTCTAGAGTCACCATGCTGCACTGTTTACACATTGTGCACATTGTGATACGCATGTATCTATCAGGTGTGCAGTCTTACACAGGTCAGCAGCAGGGAGCCATTCTGGGGTGGGGGAGGGTGCTCTTTGTATGTAGCATTTTACTAGAAGGTGTGAAATGAACGTCATAGCACTAGTCCCTGTGTCTGACCCGGTTGAAAGCAATGTGTATTTATTCACTCCAACTTAACACAACATTTTATCATTTTCATAAACTTGATTTTGTGATATGTTTTATTTACGCAGCGATCCCAATAATCTGCTATTTTTTCACTAGCATTCAGGTGAATTTTGACAAGATATACCATAAGTATTTTATGCCTGTTTGAGCCATTAGGACAATTTCACAATGCCGTGGTATTATTCAATTACTTCTATATGTTTTGCAGATGGATTTTTGTCACTGCCTGTGTCACAGACCCAAACTGAGGCACAGTGGTCTGCAAGGAAAGGGTCAAAGGTCATCCTGAGCAGAGAGGATGTCTATTCATCTAATGAATCAAAATGTTAGCTGTTTCTCAGCCATATCACTAAAATCCACCATAGAATTGAATGAAACTTGTCAGATATAAAACCTTCTTAAATTAGAATTAGAGACATATAATGCCTGATTACAAAGATTTGAGTGCATACATTTATAGTAGAATGCTCACGTTTTTGACTTATGTACATGGTAGCATTGGTAGAATCCATGGTAGAATCTAGAATTTCATTATATTTCAGTGAAACCAAGAATTGAATGTTTTGTGATTATTGTGTGATTGTGGCTGCCATTATTTAAAATAAAACAAAACAAATCAATGAGTCCAAGTCTCAGAGTGTTACTTGTAAAAATTACATTTTATTCACATTTGTGTTCTTATTCCTTCACCATTAGACCCCTATATTTACTGCATCACTTTTATCAGGGGTATATTTGTCAGATCTTTTGCTCAATACTTAAAGGGATAATAGCTTTCACCTCACAATCTGCAATAAGCAGAACTCCACAGGATGACTTTACTGTGTTTTGGACCTTTCTGTACCTCAAGTTGCTGCACGTCACCTGTCTTTGCAGTCGCGGTATTTTTCTGCCTAGCAATAAAACTGTAGCAATATATAGTTTATATATAGTGTTCATGATAGGCCTATATTGTGGCACAGCGGTTCAGTGGGTAGCACTGTTGCTTCACACCTCCAGCATTGAGGTTTGGACTTATGTCTATGTATGTTGTTTTGTGTTCTCACCATGAAACTCCAGTTTCCTCTTACAGTTCTATAAATGATAAACTAGTATGTAAAAAAGCATGCCATTAAAATCACATCTGCCAGCAGCCACTGCATAAAATACATCCTTTTCTTTCAACAATATCACACTTTGATGACACTTTTTCTTACGTCATTTTAAACATAACTTCAACCTGTCGTGAGGTTTAAAAACTGGATTCCCTCTTCAAGTGACGATGCTTGGTTCGTTTGGCGACGTATGACATGGTCAGAAACGTCATGTCATGTGACCGGAAACAGTCGTGCATCGATACAGGAAATGTTTCCATGTTGACGACGTTCCCGTTTTCATCCGTAAAAGTTCACAGCCTAAATAGACGGCTAAATTATATGTTACTGTTTTGTAACGTATGTTGGTAATGTAAGGAAGTAACGCAGTCGAGAACCAAGTCCAGGTGAAATACTGTCTCTAGCGCGGTCCCATTTCCGCCAGCGTCGGGCTGGGAGAGGTTCGCTTGGGTTCCCTGACTAGGACCGTCCTGAAGGCGAAGCCGCGTTAGCTAGGAGCTAGCATCACCGGAGCGGGCCATGGCAGTTGTCAACGAAGGAGCGCTGAAGAAAATGCTGTCTAAGGTTTGTGACCTTTGGCAGCTAAAGAAAAGCACCTTTCCTGGCGACTTCGGACAGCCTTTTACTTTCCGTTTCTAAATTAGCTAAGCTGGCTGGCCGCGCTTTTGTGTTGTGGTCCATATTAAGTGACGTGTGTTCCACACTCCCGTGTTTTGCTAACCTAGTTGGCCCTCGTGATGTGATCTTATTTAGTTCACTATTGTTATTGTTTTACAGCAATACAAGTACAGAGATCTGACCGTCCGGGAAATCATAAACGTCATTTCTCACTACAAAGATCTGAAGCCTGTGATGGATGCTTACGGTAAGTACCATCTCCATCACACAGGATGCGGCCGGCTGCCACTTAGCACCCCGTGTAATCGGCAGGTGGCTTTACAGTCACGCTGGGCGGAAAGCAGGCGATTGGTAGTCAGTCGTAACGTGCAGCTGGAATTAATGAAAGACATGTAAACGCGCGTAATCCAGGTTTATAGTTACATCTGCCATTCTGATTTAGTCATGGTTTTGTGTGCGATAGCCGGCAAAACACATTGCACATGAGCAATTGCGGGGGATATTGATTTGAGAATGTTTTATTCACAGTGTTTAATGATGGGTCAAGCAGAGACTTGATGAGTCTAACAGGAACTGTTCCAGTCAGCTACAAAGGTTGGTATAGATAATTGGAAGACATTTGAATGTGTATGACATTATTAGTATTCTTCTGATTTGTTCCATTTTGTTTGTTTGTTTGTTTGTTTGTTTATGAATAGCAGCATTTTTGTTTTGGTAAATATGCTATCACACTTCTCTCTGCTTTAAATGACTGTTTTTGTTTACATTTTTTGCCCCCAACCCCACCCAACCATATTTCACTAGGAAATGTCTACAACATCCCTGTTTGTTTGTGGCTTCTGGACACCTACCCGTTCAACCCACCCATATGTTTTGTGAAGCCCACCAGTACCATGATGATCAGAACAGGGAAGCACATAGATGCCAATGGAAAGATTTACCTCCCCTATCTGCATGAGTGGAAGCACGTAAGTTGCTGCCTTCTGTGCAGTTTGAGGCTTTGGTGGGAAGTCCTGTTTGTTTCCGTTGTCTCTTGATGCTCAGTTCCGAGCTCTTGCGTTTGAACAAGCTTCTGTGTCCTGTCCTGCAGCCTCAGTCGGATTTGTACGGCCTAATCCAGGTGATGATAGTGGTCTTTGGGGAGGAGCCTCCAGTGTTTTCTCGGCCCACCACTCAAGCTCCTTACCAGGCATTCCAGGCTGCTGGTCCTCCAAACAGTAAGCCCAGCATCTCCAGATGTGCACTGCATACTTAATACCGGGAGTAACTGACTTGACTTGACTTGAACTGACCAAGTGCATAATTATAGCCTTTATATTGAATTGAACAGTAGCCAAAGCACGTTTGCTCTGTGGATACCATATTAAAAATGGCTGGCAAGTTGCACAGTATGAAGTTCTGCTTTGCTTGTTAATCACAGTCAGTGAGATGTAACTTTGTGGCATGATTAAAACATGGCTAACAGATGGTTCTTAAGTATAATTATTTCCCAAGTCAGTAATCAGTCTCTGTATATAAATGAAAGAAGGACATGACAGAGCAGGAAGGTAAGTTTGTAACACAGCAGAGGCATGGATACTCATGGATGGTATTCATTTTAATGCACGGTCGTTCCTGTTCGCACCTCTTTGTAGTGTTTATCCATGACACCATGGCTGTTTTCCGTCCCTCTGTTCTTATCCAGCTTCCTACATGCCCGGAATGCCAACAGTATCGCCCTACGGATCCAGTATTGCTGCCAATACCAGGTAGGGCATCTGCATGACCAGCAGTCCTTTGCTGTTGGCTCGTATCGTAAAAGCAAGATAGATGGTTCATTTTGATGCAGACTCAAGTTTTGTGAACATGGTAGATTAGAGAATAAAAACATCGTTATTGTGAGTAGCTGTATGGTTTTATATAAAGACTCTGGTATTTTAGACAAAATTCTCGACATAGATGGAATCAAAGAACAAGTCTACCTTAGATATCTTTTAGTCAGTGATGATCTTTTCCTAATGTGTTGTTTCTCTCTAGTGGATACCCAGGGTATCCGTACCCCAGTGGAAACTCGTACCCTGGTGCGGCCGGTCCAGGCCACTATGGGCCCCAGCCCCCTGTCACCACTGTTGGTAAGTTGCCTGCTGTTGTCTTAGGACGTACAGTTGCAAAAAGTGAAGAATGTGGAAAATACAAGGGTGAAAACGTATAGCGGAATAACCTTACATTACTTCAACAGGACTGTTCATGTATAAATGTATTCATTCTGTCAAACTGGTATTGCATTATTATTTGACATTTGGTATATTGCAGATCAAGCTCACAGGCACAAGAAACTTTAGCGTTCTGAATAGAATGTCACATCAAGATTGACACAATCAGCAGTTTGATATGTCAGATGTGGCCGCTAACAGAGTTTCCAAATACCCTAGATGTTAGCTGTTGAATTGCTGGAACATCAGTTACAAAAAACCTAAGAATTATTAAATGTGTCAAATTTTGACAAAGTATGGAAAAACTTTCCTAAAATTTCCTAAGAACAGAGTTCAAAGTCTACTGAAAAGGGTAGATGAACACTGTCAGGCATTCTGTCCAGTGATTGCTCTGAGGTTTTGAAATAAATGCCAGATGTTCCCTCATCATTGTCCTATACTCTACAATAATAATGTCCCAACTACATGTTTGTTAATAAATTAGAGTGGTCTCTTGAGCAGAAGGAAGTTAAACGTCATCCACAGCCTCTCCATTCACCAGATCTAAAAATGGCTGAACCTCTAAGACATTTTGAAGCACTAATTTTAAAACTGATTTCCAGCTCCTTCATTCCTCGAGGATTTTTCTTGAAGAATGGTCCTGGGGCCTCCTACGTACTGTTCGCGACTGAAGTGGTTCTGAATCAAAATGGGACTGTTAAATTAAGCGCTAGGTATTGTTGTATTTTATAGATAGAGGAGTGGACCAAAGTATTATTAGAAAGGCTGGTGCTGTAAATATTTCTAAATATGGTCAAAGCATCAAGGATCCCAGGCAGTCTTGGTGGCTCACCAGTCTCTGTCTGGAGGGTCAGCACAGGTCACCCCAGCTGCGCTTATGCCTAGTTGACTCCTTGACAGCACATGGATTGTATTGTGTTATTTGCCTCACTTGTACGCTGCTTTGCCAAAAGCATCTGCTAAATACTTAAATGTAAGTGAGGTGCACTGAGCACAGGAAAATGGAGGTGGATTAGGCAGCCACATACATCAAAGGATGTCTGCCACATATTTTAAAAGACACTTTAAAAGTCACTTTGTTTGTTTTATGTCACACAACAACCCTAGAGTGCGCAGAGTGTTTCTGGTGCAGCAGACAGTCATATTGAGTGTAAATATACGTATTATGGTGAGTGTGTGTGTCATTTTAATGGAGTTGACAGCTCTTTTAAAATGGAAGAGGCTTTCTTTATTAAGTCACTACTGGTCTAGAAGTGACACAGACAGCGAAGCCAGTAATCTACTTGACACTCGTGGTTCCATGCTAATGGAACACGTATTCCGCAACAAACATTACACAGTTATGACAATTACTATTTACACCAATAATATGCAAATACACTCATTAATTTAGAGTATTTTAGATGTGCGCGGTGCGATGCAAAGCATGCCAATAGCAGCGTAATTAGACCCACTGACCAATCCAATGTGGGCAGCGGTGGCTTAATGGTTTGGGAAGCGCTTGGAATTGAAAGATTGCTGGTTTGAATCCCCGACCGTCAAGGCACCACTGAGGTTGCCTCAGCAAGGTGCCGCCCCCTAGCACTGCTCCCCGGACGCTGAATTAGCTGCCTCCTGCATGTTTAGATTAAAACAAACAAACATTGTCACATTACGTCAGCCTATCGTGGACAGTGGGTGGGATCAGAACAAATGACAAAGTCGCCTTGGGAACACTACACAGACAATGAGCCGAAACAGTGATCACCGCACTGATCACCACTCATACGATGTTGCATTGCTGAAACAACATTGATTTAGTTTGAAGTAATGAATTGAAATTGTTTGCTGTTTGAGTATGAGTACTGTATGTCGCCACCTTGAGGCCCCTTATAGAAAGGCGTGCGGTTGGAATGAACTTTCTTGTGGTAGGGCAGCAGACCTCAACGTGACCTCTGGGCGGCTGTTTTGTTGGTGTTTAATATTCATCACTGTATTGCTGAAAAAGGATGCAGTATTTTGAATGAGGGTTTGCTGTCCTATGATTTATTCCTAATTATGGATGTGTGCTATACACAACAATGAGGGTTTGCTTGTCTGTGGAACAATTAAAAATATTCTTCATGTGTTATTCATGCAGGTATCATCGTAGATCTGTTTTTTAAGGAACCCTGACAATGCAATGGAGATATTGCTGTATTAAAGCTTTTACATCCTCCTCAACCTACATATTTGCTCCTGACAGCTAATGGATTTTTTCCAGATCTCAGTGCTTCACACTAAACATATGGGGATTGTTAGGAATGCCCCTGAAGTTAGGGCAACTGTAGACTTCTTTTTCACAAGTATGGTGCTTCCCCTCCCTACACTGTTCAGTCTACTGTACGTCTGCCAGCAAATGCACCTGTCTGCTGTCGTCACCCATCGTTCTGCATGGTGCCGGTTAGCTGTCAGTGCGTGTTGGCTCATCTTCATGCGCGTGGATGCAGCGTGCTCTTCACGTGCATGATCTCAGAAATACAGTAGACTTTAGACTCTGTTAGTTGTCATCATTATAGATGAGTGTTTATTGCAGCATGTTGTGTGTTTAAGGGATGAAAGAATAAAGATGGAACAAAAGAGTTCGTACATTAAGGGACCATCACAAATACGGGCAGCTAAGGAACAGGGGTAAACACTTAATAATTATAACTATTTTTAAATGTAAGCTATTACAGACATTAAGGCATTATGTCTGGGGGGGGGGTGTCATGCAAAATGAATCTTTTTCGAAATGATTAATACGTATGTTTTTATGTTGCTGTTTTTTGCTTATTGTGTCTGAAGCACAGTGACTGGGATCAGTGCTGCGGTTTTGTAGTGTACACTGGGATTGTCCGTCACTTTGTTTAAACATTAAACAATGCAGGTGCAAACAGGTGCACATTTGAGAGATGCGGGGCCGCCTTGCATGAGCGGCGACTGAAATATAACGGCAAAATATCACCACATTTGACGAAGCGAAAGGGTGAAGGTGCCTTTTTAGTCCGTGAATACTTCATGAGTTTGGTATGACATGGTGGGACGCTTTGCAGCATACTGGTGTTTGTGAAGCATGGAGGTATGGTTCACCTGTGACTGCCATCCCCTGCAGGCCCAAGCCGTGATGGCACCATTGGAGAGGATACCATCCGTGCTTCCCTTATCTCAGCGGTGAGCGACAAGCTTCGCTGGAGGATGAAGGAGGAGATGGACCGGGCCCAGGCAGAGCTGGATGCCCTTAAGAGGACCGAGGAGGACCTGAAGAAAGGCCACCAGAAGCTTGAGGACATGGTGTCTCGTTTGGACCAGGAAGTGGTGAGAAAATCCCTTGGACTTCTTCAGGATTTCAGACCAGAAGTTTTTCCTCATGCATTGGTCTCTTAAGGCTGTTTAACAAACACTGAACTATCCTTATAAAACGGGTAGAGTCCATATAATCTTCACACCAGCCATGGCTGTTTTCAGATTACTGCTCCATGTACATAGTCAGTGTGACACCTGTTTCATTATCCGTCTCCCACATCCACCCGTCAGGCGGACGTGGACAGGAACATTGAGCTCCTGAAGCGTAAGGATGAGGAGCTGACCACCGCCCTGGAGAAGATGGAGAGCCAGTCTGAGAACAATGACATTGATGATGTCATCGTGCCCACTGCGCCCCTCTACAAGCAGATCCTCAACCTGTACGCAGAGGAGAATGCAATCGAGGACACCATCTTCTACCTGGGGGAGGCGCTACGGCGTGGGGTCATCGACCTTGAGGTTTTTCTCAAGGTGGGTTCTTTTTATCCCAGCTTATATTCTCTCTGTTCTTTTTCTCTCTTCATTTGTCTTTTGTGTGCTGGACGACCCAGCTGCATGAGTTACATGCAAGCTAGATGAGTAAGGCAGTGTTTCACTAATTATGAGCAATAGCAGCTCAAATTTACTCTGGGCAGCCAGTTTGTCACGCAGTGAAATGGCGAGTGAGATCCTGATTGACGAAAACTGCATAGACAGTGACGGTAAGGTGAGGCTTCAGTAAACGTTACACCTTTTCCTTGGTTTTGTTTTAGTAATTGAAAGGAACCTGTTTAGATTCTATGGGTCAGTCAAAGTCAGCTTATTATTGTGCACATGCACAACAAAGTGAAGCAGTTGGCTCTCTTTGTGCAATCATCACACATGTTGTAACAGATGTCAGAATCTCTAACCGCCCAGAGGGGTCACTAGTTAAGGAAGTGGGTTTGCTGATGATCCTCTTCCCCTGTGCAGCACGTGCGTCTCCTGTCCCGCAAACAGTTCCAGCTGCGAGCTCTGATGCAAAAGGCTCGCAAGACGGCCGGCCTCAGCGACCTCTACTGACCTCGCTGACCTCAGCATCACTGGGCACTTGAGCCTTTTTCAGCCCTTTTTTCAGACCGGGTACTCTCTCTTCACATAGTGGCACTTGTTCCCCACAGCTTTTGGACTCAAATATGCTGGGCCACAGCAAACAGAGTGCATGTGTGTGCGCAAGAAAGATCATCGATTCTCAACAGGATGAAAAGGGGAAACATATCACTTGGGGGGCGATTAATAGAAAAATGCTTGGTTAAATGAGGGGTGGAGTATTTTAACCTTTTCTGTATAATTAAACATCAAATGTAAACATTTATTTTTGTTTGTATTAAGCATTAGTAACACATCCTGTACTACACTATCTAAACAATACTGTCCCAGCTAAACATAGGCAAAGGCTGCAAAACAAGAACGTTATATACACTACAGAGTTGAGTGGAAGGAGGGTCTTTAAAAAAGGTGAGGTGGAGTGAGAAATGGTGTGAGGTCACCACTGGTTCACAAACTCTTCCCAACATGAAGGGACAGATTGCATGGTAATGGAGTTTTGACCTACCTGATGTTCGTTCATTCATGCGGTCTCACTCTGTAGATATTCTTGCAGGGGTACTTACTGGTCCTCAAAAAACAGGAGACAGTACAGACTTTTCAGGTGGGGAATTGTGTCTACTATTTTAAAGTCTGTTCTCCCAGCTGTACTTGGATATGTTAGCTGATTTGATTACTATAGATTTGTTCAGTCTCCTTTGCAATCTTCACTGGAAGTCAGTGTGCTTGAAGTCTTCTTTATCCATATTACAACAGAATGATGGAGGTGCATATGTATAGCATTCATGGATGTTTTTTTTATCTGAAATCTTACCATGTTTAATAGCTGATTTTCCTGCCTTTCTGCTTAGCAAATTTCTAAATATATAGAGCTGTCAAAGTAATGTTATTTGGGAATCAGTAATTTTATGGAAAGACTTCAGTGAATTCCTGGTGAAGATTGACAATATTTTTCACTAAAATCTAGTTTTGTTAAATGCACTTTGAAGGAAATTGTACAATATTTCATCTGGAGAAATAAACTTGACTTTTTTTTCATCTAAACATTTTCACTATTGAATAGCATTGAGCAAAGGTAAATATTTTCACAAGATGGAAAAATCCCAACTTGAAAAAGTTAACCTTTGAAATACTTGAGAATTTATGTAAAGTCTACCTTGCATCTCTGCTGGAATGGAGGACTTTTGTCCCATTAAACCCTTTGAACAATCTCAACAGGAGGCAGACATACAGGAAAAGAGGGAACAACATTGCTGGGGTTTACTCTTGATGTTTATTTCGGTTACCATAAATTGGACAGAATCTACAGCTCTTCCTCTTGCACTTATAGATGCACTGCTTTTCATTATGAAGAAAGGTTCAGACATAACCACGCTTAGACACTAGAACAAGACAGTCCTTTATTAGGAAAGTGCTGTGGGACAGTCCAAATACTGACACGATTAAGCTTTCATTTTAGAGATTACAATTGTAAACAAAGGTGGCTGATGGTAACATTAACCCTTCCCCATTTAGTAGTGGTACTAATGGTCAGATAGAAGCCTCACAAGGCAGTGAATGGCTCTCAGAAATGCAGTTTTGGTTCATTTCTAACCAAAAATAACAGCTTTGGTTGATGTATGGAATGGTTGATATATGGTTTAAGACCATAAAACCATACCTTTGCTTGCAAGACTGGCCCTTGTTTAATTTTTAAATACTCTATATAAACTGCACAACAAAGACAGACAAAATCACTGCTGATAAAGGTCCAGGAGATTTCCACCTAGCGCAGGTACAGTGAGGCAGTAAGGTGCAACTGTTTGGTTCAGGAGTGCTGGCTAAAGGGGAGTGCTGGCTAAAGGGGATAGCTTCAAAGCCACTGTGGTCATCTCTGTATGGCCCTCAAAGGACAAGCTCCTTCTGGACACCCCATAGGGTCTCTGCGCTCTTCACCAGCTGCTTCTCCTCACTGGCCTTCAGAGTCATGTGCACCACGTCAGTGAGCCCACTGTTGCCCAGGACGCAGGGCAGACTGAGGAAGACCTCATCCTTCACACCGTGCATACCCTAGAGGAGGGGGACACGCCGTCAGTAAGGCAGAGGGCATCTTTCGATTGAACATGTGTACACCAGCTGACTCTCAAGACTAGATTTAGGTTGTGCAAGGATAGATAATCTATATACTTAAATGTCTATGACAAGTTATCATGGGTGTTATCAGTATTTTGTTTTCCTGGAAGCATCAGCAATCTCAGAGGCCAAGCCAGTGGACACAGATATGCTCTGATGCAGTCAATGGCACACAAACACTGGAATGCTCAACTGTGTGATGTAAGGATTTGCTGCATCTACTACTGTGGGCACTATGTACAGAAGACACTCACCTGGACCAGGGTGGACACTGGGTGCACCTTTCGCAGGTTCTTCATGATACTCTCCACCAAGTCGGCTACAGACAGCCCGATAGCCCAGGATGTATACCCTTTCAGCTTGATGACCTCATAGGCACTGAGTGACAGGAAGGTTGAAAAGAATCAGTTTAACACTTACTGCACCCAATTAACAGATTAACATGTGAGAAGAATGCGTGTCCATTACTAGGACAACCTCCGCGGCTCTTAGGTTGCTGATGCACAAATTAAAGATTCCGATTTTCTGCTTGCTTTGCCCTATATATACTGAGACTAGCAGATGTGACTTTGTCTCAGCTCATACCAATTCCTAGAAATGGTGTTAAAAATGCAAAACTGAACCATATTTAACAAGAATCTTCTGGAAGGGAGGCATGCCTCCCATTGTGTACCCTTTACAGTGATAAGACTCACCTCTCAACTACCATCTTGTGGACACTCTTCCAGTTTTCTTCATCTGCATCTGAGCCCAGTTGTGGGTTGATGTTCTGGAGAGTGACCCCAGCCACATTCACACCACTCCACACGGGTACTGCAAAAGAGGTGGGAACATTACGACCCAGACTAGCCAGAAATAGTCTGATGCAGTAGAATAGATTTATTACCTTCCCAAAGACCTCCAATGATTGTCAGCACAGACAGGTCAGACCACACTGCGCAGATGCATGGGACAGACTGAGAGTACACACTCACCACTGGAGTCTCCATGCTCCCCAATGACCCAGCCATGGCAGCTGGATGGATGGATGTTGAGTTTCTCGCCCATCAGGTGGCGGAAGCGAGCAGAGTCCAGGTTGGTACCACTGCCAATGACGCGGTTCCTGGGGAAACCACTCAGCTTCCAGGCCACATAGGTCAAGATGTCCACTGAGGGGGGAAGACAAATTAGAGAACAACTCAGTAATCAAAGCAGAAAGACAGATTTACTGGGCCTCAAGGTAGTTAAGTTTTCCCCAGACGCCTAATGTAAACAAGCATCTGAAGTTAAACCAGCCATGCTGTGCATAATGAGGCTGTCATATTGATGTTATACTTTTTCCATATAAGCTGGTTGTGAAGCGTTACCTGGGTTGGAGACAATGAGGAGAATGCAGTTGGGGCTGTACTTCACAATGTTGGGAATGATGAACTTGAAGATGTTGACGTTGCGCTGCACCAGGTTGAGGCGGCTCTCGCCCTCCTGCTGCCGGGCACCGGCTGTCACCACCACCACCTTGGAGTTCGCAGTCACACTGTAATCTGAGGAACAGCAGGACATCAGCTTGGTTCCACAAGCCAGGTGACACACTACTCAGTCAGAGTTCATAGGGGTCTCTGTACCACTATTCAAAGGACCATATCAGTGCTTAAAACGTCCTCTCAACATTGATGCTTCACAGACTGCATGCGCCTGTCAGAGCAGCCGTCCGCATCCATTTTCATTGATCTTCCTTAATCTAGTTGTACACCTAGAAATCTCTTGCTGGGGCATTCACACAACCCATCACATTCATCACCTTTGTCAGACACAATCTTCGGAGTCCTAAGGAAGAGGCTTCCATGTTGCAGGTCCATGGCTTCGCCTTTCAGTTTATCCTCAATGACATCAACCAGAACCATCTCATCAGCTAGCTCCTGAAGGAGTACAGAAAAAGCACCATTAGCATCGACTAAACAGTAGGTCTTAAGTTAGATAGAGGCTGTTTAAAGGCAACTTGCATTAGACTGCAGCTTAAGATGGTAGGTCAATCCTCTGCCATTATTTTGCCTGCCACCTTCATCATGGCCGTTGGGTTCGGCTGAATTCAACTGTCATTCTCACCTTCATGAGGATACTGATGGAGCAGGCCATGCCCACCATGCCAACACCAACCACCGTCACCTTGCTCCTGGAGCCAACAGCATCTTCACTCAACACGTTCTCGATCAGTTTCTCCTTTGTAGATGCCATCGCTACAGGCTAGCAGGAGAGAACAACGTGAGAAAAATGAGGTAGGACCGTTCATGTCAGGCAGCTTCATATTAAGTGTTGCGGCTATGGAAGTGCACTTGTGATTGAAAGGTTGCAGGTACAAATCCCCGACCGGCAAGGCACCACTGAGGAACCATGAGCAAGGTACTACCCCCAAGCACTGTTCCCTGGGTGCTGAATTAGCTGCCCCCTGCTATGTCATGATGTCACATATGGGTTAAATGCATAGGACACATTTTGTTGTTGTGCACTGTGTGCTGAGGTGTATCAACAATAACCACTGATCACTAAATTCTAAATTCAGTTTTCTTGTTGAAAAAAATTGCTCTATTTTCCAGAAGGGTCATTATGACATGTACCATGGTAATAGACTTGGACTAAGGTTGTGGACATTGGCACTTCTATTCAGTCCAAGCTCCTGTATGCCACACACTAATGCTGCTGTGTCATTCTTGTATTACAATCCGGACGTGACTCGCACTTTCCAAATCAGGCCACTCCTCAACTGCACAAACACATGCTTAGCCAGAGACTGACAAGTGCTAGGTTGCCTAGGCAACACTTTATCCACCACCCTCCCCCACTTAAGTCACCACTGGGAGTGGCCAGTGGATACGGAGAGAGGCAACTGGTTTCCACCACCATCGCAGCACAGAGGACAGACAGAGTGCCCATTTCCACCCTGAACCACTGGGCACCCCAGTCTCCCCTGGACACTGAGTAGCTGGCTGGTGCAATATCCACTGGATTACTGTAAGATGAGCTGGTCAATTAGGCCTTAAGTAAGGCTAATACGTTTATGATACTCAGGCTCAGCCAAACATGAAGAACAGCTTAGTCTAATTTAAAGTTACTTTAACCCCCCCCCCCCCCCATATGAAAACATCCCTTAGAAATATATGCTTAACTCAAAATCAGATTTTACAGCTTACATTACAATGGAGGTAAGTCTTTATACGTATAAGAACTTGTCCTTGTCTTTATTTTCGCCTTTTCACATTCATGCAATGCATACTTTTATCAAGAGGGACATAATTATGACAAATTAATGTGAAAAAGGATATGCAAATATTCTTAGTTTATTTTTTTTAATGCAAATCAATCCTTGTACTGGATAAGCAGTTAATGAAGATGGACTAACTTGAATACTTACCAGTATGCAATTTCGAAAAGCAATTATGTCAATTCTACATCTCAACCCATCACAGTTTCAGACTCTGTATTGGACTACAATTGAATAAGATGACGCTAGTGAGACTGACGCACTATAGATACGTTTCTTGATGGGTAAACTAATATTTCGGTCCATGGTTTGCCCCGGACGTCTCCATGTTATCCAAAATACCTTAGATGCAAGGCATTTGGGAGCGACTTAAAGATAAGGACTAAGGTAACATGATTAACACAACAGTCCTCATAAATACGATGAAGGCGCACGCGTCCCTTTCGAGAACAAATTCAAGTGTTCGTATATTTTTTAAACCTGAAACAGAACTGCACATTTTCCGATCCCACGTTGAACCTTGTGTTATCACGTTGTGTTATTATAAATAGCACCTGATGAGTCAACGGGTTCCTGCGAGTCGGAACCTACAGCTAAAATCCTCTTACATTTCTCCTGACACCTGCAACTAAATAGTCGCTTTCAAAACTGCAGAGAGAAAGCGAGGAGATTAGTCAGCCTTGCGCAAGTGCTCTGAATATTAGGGGAGAAAGTGTCGTAAATTAAAAAAAAAAAAAAACTAGGAAGCACGTACCACGTGTGACTGAAGACTTTTACAGGCAATATGCCAAAAGGACAATCGGCTAGTTTGCATTCACATTAAATCAGGTCTGACATTTTGATGAGGCATAACAGTATTAAAATGTGTCATTTCGTCTTAGATTATTGAGAACAATATTTAAATCACTCTTGTGAGAAGAATAACTGTAATCGTCGTGTGGCGCAAACGCCACATTGTCCGCAAGGAAAATAATGAGATTAGACAACATTCCATTTGTTGCGTTAATGTTCAAGCCGTATTCTGATGGCTCAGTTTTACGAATGAACTTTTTTACAGATGATAATAAAGGCACGTAAATGTATCCGACGAGTGACCAGATGGTGGAGCGATCGGACTGGGCCGACATTGGCTGGGCGGACCGCGACCTTTCCGCTGTCAGATGCGCTGTTTGTGGTCGCAGACAGCGCTTGACTCACTCAAATTACCTGAGCTGATAACATTAACGCCGGAAAAAATCAGATAAACCCAGAAAGGCAAAGTATAGAGCTAGCCACCCCTAATCAGCATGCTGCGTATATACATATATATAGGCCTATATATAAAATTTACATATCGGAAAAGCACCGCGTTAGCCTTTAAACCTTCATTTAAAGGTTCCTCACCTTTAGAGTCCGGCGAAGTGTAAATGAAAGAGTTCAGGTACAAGTGTAAGATAGAGACCGCCTGGTGTCCCTGATGCCTCGCTTTTCTGCAGTAGTGAAGAAGAAGGAGGAGCTTTTATTAGACTAGGCGGATGTGGGCTGAGCCGGCCGTGCTGCTTGTCACGTCGCGATAGAGCTCGGCGGAGCGGATGACGGGTCCTGGCGCTGCGGCAACAGCGAACGCGGATCCACAGACCCACTTTCCTGCACGGGCTGTATGAAAAAAAATCGACACAAACCAAGAATGACATTGTATCCAATGCAAGCTGCATCGGTAATGCTTAGAAACAATAACCACGCATTTAACATTGTATTTTCTGATTTTGTATTGAAATATCATTGAAGTTAATCAATTGTAACTACGCACATAATATTATATTTTCTGATTTAGTGGTTACGTTAGTTACTGCTTAGTACTGCCTTGACCTGTTGTTAATCCACCCCCCAATCCACCCAGCGTTACTGCTTTGAGTGGAGAAGGCAGTGAACCTGCAACTTATCCTAGGAAGCCCGGGCGACACAGTGGCAGGGATGCCAGCTCATCAGAAAAGAAACACACTACGTGCTACGTGCTTAAGCTACAGACTGCTTAAACAGCATGTTTTGGACAATGGGGGCAGTTACATTAACTGGAAGAGAACATGCACGCTTCCCATGCGCGTAGCCGGGATAGGAATCGCAGGAGCACCCCTTGGAGGTGTGAGGCCGTAGGGCCCCCGCTCCCTATATATCAGGCATTCAGTGAGCGCCGATGGCGTAGACTCATTACGAAAAGTAGCAGATATCATTAAACTGTGATTTAGTTTTTCAAACGCGACGTGACTATCACTTAATCGGTCGGCCTATACTTGTATACTTTTAAATAGGCACAAAAATTTAAAAGCAGTCGATAGTCTGTTTCACTTAGATGTTTCATAAATTACTGATGTATGAAACACTGCAATCAGTTCTTTCTCGTTATAGCAGTTATTAATATATCCTATTAATGACTGTTCGCAGAACACGGCCATGTTTCCGCTTTAGGGTCCCCCCGATATGCCGCAAGTAATAACTCTGTTATGTGAGCCTTCTCAGCTACTAAAGAACATCGTGGAAACAGTTTGTGCGTGCGTGTGTGTGTAAATCCGGATCCCTTGCGATAACATTGTAATATTTCCTTGCAGCATTCCGATTCACAGGACGGCAAGGTGTGTTTGGTCTGTTTACATTGGTGTTATCAGTATCCAGTTGTGAGTGGCTGCGATGAAGGTCAACTTCATCATTAAGCAAACCTTACTTGCAACAGATCGACAAGGTAGTGTTGTACAAGTATTTTAAAATAACTGAGCCGAATCATTTCATATCAGCGCTGAGTAAGTAAAAAAAAAAAAAAAAAAAGATACTAGCCTAATAGGTATATTGGACCAATGCGGTACTTTTACATTCACCAAAGATTATGAAACTATACTTATTGACTTTTTCGCTGTTTTACACAACTGTTTATTATCAATTTATGTACTTTTATGTAACCCATAAGGCAGAGCTTTTTAAATCTAGGTTTCGAAATCGGCCCGTCCATTTATGAGATATGGAGCGGTCTTGCTGACGACATACTGTTCAGATTATGGTCACCGATCCAAACGTGGTTCTCATTTTAAATGCGCTTGTACTTTTCCACTGGCTGCCGGCTCAGGTTCTCCACGTAACGTGATTCATTTCGCACTCAGCGCAATTTCCATGTCACAACTCGTTTAATGAATGTGTAAGAATGGGAGTGAGAAGCTTTAGGGGCATTCCTGTACTATAAAACATGAAAGCCAGGGCTGCCGATTCTCACACAACTGGTGTGACGCTCCCGCTTTCTCTCACACTCACCTAAGAAAACTTACGACAATTCTGTATTATTCCATTTTGAACCTAACATTAGCTCGATCAAGAGTGTTGTTGTAGTTGTTGTAATCTCTACACACCATTTACTAGGTAATAAATCGGTTGCAGACTTATCTCGAATTAAATATCGCACTCCAGCCAGCTGACCAAAGTTGGCAACCCTGATGAAAGCGTAGGATATATGCTCGTGAAAATTGTAGTTTAATTCAGGGTTGCCAGTTTTGCTCAGATGGCTGCGTTAGATTTTTAGCTGGACAAGTGCGCACAAGCACTTATATGTATGTAACAGTTTGTTACCCTGTAAATAGTCTGTACGGTCTGCAAACTGCCGCCACGCTTTTGTTGTAACTAGTTTTGGGTTTATAATGGAATGTTATGTATTTGCCGAAAGATTTATTGCGTGAGCGTGAGAGTTTAAACACATGTGAAACATATAGTTTAGCGATTGTTTTTTTGACGCATTGATTCGCAGGGGGAAATGACAAGTAAATGTAAGAAAGGTCATTCCAGTCATAAGCGCGGCGTGTCTTCTCGAAACTTATCATTGTGATATAGCCTACTTTGCTAAATGGACACAATCGCCCAACTGGTAATCCACAGTCGAATACAGTGTGCAGGGTTGTCAAGTCCTGGTCAAATTTCCAAAAAGTACTTGTGAAAAATCCACATAAAATGGCTAAACCACTGTTGGTGGTTCGGAATAACTGACAATTAGACTTGTGTCGTTCCTGAACGATTCGATCGATTTGAACGAGAGTATCTCGTTCACTTAATTCAATAACTGAGCTCAATGAGTTCAATGGGTGATTCTTCCTTTCGTTCGTTGGAAAGTGATATAAATATTATACCATGCCGTAAATATCCGAGATACACTCTTTCGCCATCCACTGTTGTAATGGTGTACAGCATGTCTAAAGGAGCCTGTAAGACGTATATGAAACTATAAAATATAATGAGATATAATATATAATGATTTTTAAAAAATATGAGGAATATAAGGCTGTGACTTCTTTCTGCTAAGTATACAAAACCACAACACTCCTGTTTTCTTAAATTACACAAATATTCTCTCAGGCAACATAAGACACAAGTAAGGGTGTAGACTTGGGTACGGATGGTTGTGACGTGTCTATAACAATATTGTGGGAATACCGTGTGTATTTTGGGGGGTGGGGGGGTTTCGGACACAAGACTAACTTACACCCGGATGGGATGCCACAGAACTCGTCTTCACCATGTACTCTCCCTGCGGCTCAAACGCCACGCTGTCCGCTGGACTCTGTCCCGAGTTAGAGGCCCCGTGTGTTTCACTGTCTGCCCCATATACCCACAGTCCACTTTTATTTGTATAATTTTCCTACATGATACCTTAACATGTAGTCATTTAACCAGGCTCTGTCACAGTATAAGACCAAAATGATAAACAAAAATTTCATGAAATGTGGCATTTTTAAAAATATTTTCTGTCATTACAGTTCAAAGAAGACAGTGGAAAAGGTGCACAATTAGCTTCTTAATAACACCTTGAGAGGATTAATTATTAACACAGGCCATGAGTGATAAGTGAACAGACATGGAGAATAACACTGAAGTCTACTTTAAAATGCATACATTTAAAATTGTACCTCAGGTAGGTTTTCCCACTGGTGAGATCCATGTCTTGGGAGTTGCTCTGCTACACATGAACGTCCCATGACGATGGTGATCCATCATGGATAGGTTTCAGCTCCATGTGACCTGCGGGGACACGCTGCTCTGATGCACCATGCTGCCTGGGCAGAACTCAGCTCCTGAAGGAGAGAGTGGTGGGACAGTGGGGCTGCTTAGTTTACCAATAGGGAAGAGGTATACTGAAGTAAAGATAAAGTTACATGTGGGCTAATAGACTGTAAATTTAACAGCCCCGCCCATTTTTCTGATGTGCCAGCCACATGTAGTCCGGTGACCTTATGACCTCCAGTCTGCCAGACTTTGGAAGGGGCTTGGCCTACAGAACTGTTGTGATTCCTTGTAGAAAACATTTTATGAATGTATTAACATTGTTTTTACATGTGGGATGGTGGTAGAAGCCAGTTATATGCGTGGAATTGATTATTTAATCTGTTATCCGTTATCTACATATTTACTCACTTTGGCTGTGAGAGTGCAGTAGACATTTAGTAAAATTACAAATTTGAACACCCCATGAAATTTTCTTGCACCCCCAACCAATGGGACCCTACCCCCCAAATTTATTTTTGGCTATGGGCCTGGAGTGGAGTAATGTGAGTCAGCAGTAATGATGCATGTAGGAAGTTAAGGGGCACTCAAATTCCCACCAACAATAGCATGGGATTAATAATTATTCATCAAAAGTACAACAGACAATAAAACATGGTATTTCGTTCCAGTCTAATCCTTATATGACAATTGCTTTTTAAAATATAAACCACCGGTCTATACTTTGTCCTCATTTATTACACAATAGGCCTGGATAATCTACCCGGGCCAAAACACATTAGTCTCTGGTTTATTCAAATAAAACACTAGACGAAAAATCAAGTCAGACACTTCTTACATATTAACGAGCAATTTATTCATACCTGTGCAAGTGTTCCATCTAGTGGTCATTATTAGTAAGTATGATGGGAAATCTACTAGCTTTTACGTATCCGCCACTTTACTGTCAACGCCCCTGTACTGGATAAATTGTTGGAAGATGGGTGAAAGTATGTATTTTAAAATGGATCTTTTAAAGTATATATTAAAAGTCATGCATATGAAGGGTCTAAATAACAAGTTCGACCACTCCATGGTGTGACGCCACGGTATCAGCTCTACGTTTGCGTAATGCTTCTTCTCTTCTTGAGTATGGAAGCCCGTTTCCGCCACCGGGGAAAAAAATAATACAAATTTAAGTCGAAATTTCGGCCTAGTTATATCGTTATTTCGAGATATTATCTTGAAATTTCGACGTATTATCTCGAAATAACGAGATAACTTTCTCGAAATTTCGACTTAGTATCGCGAAACAAGTTTCTTGCTTTAATAACTTTTCACGAAGTAAGGTGGTGCGTTTTTACTGACAAAATCGTGTTGTCCAGTCAACGATGCACACCGATTACGAAACACGTAATCAAGCAATTCAGCTGTGATACATTTGCTTTGTCCCACGGTGCATTACCTAAATCACACTTTACAACTTACTTATGGATTCATTTGTATTATCAATTAACTGTCAATATGTATGAAATGGAGCAATTGTCACGCCCAGCTCCGTCCGATCCTCGTGTGTGCCACGCCCACCTAGTTACCTTGTGTTTATTCCTGATTGTTCTCACTTGTATCCTGTTACTCGTAGCTTTTCCTCTGTATTTAGTCCGCGTCTGAGTAAGTTTCCCCCAGATCTGTCATTGACGTTAGTGGTGTCAGTTGATCTTTGTCCGTTGTCAGTGCTTGAATAAACCCCGTTTGCCTGCACTTACAGCTCTGCCCGCCTGCTTCCCCGCTCGCCTGATCGACAGTCGCAACAACAATGGCATGTAATATGGATACGATATAATAATTAATAACTGTTAGAAAGTGATCTTGAAAATCCAAGGGGTGTGCATTGCCCCCAGACTCCACTGATCAAGGCACACTTCATAGGACATGACTGTCTCGTTTTGTTTCAGAGCAATTAACCCTTTAGTTCATTGCCCCTATGGCATGTAATATGCATACAGTGTATTAATTAATAGCTGTTAGGAGAAAGTGATCTTGAAAATCCAAGGGGTGTGCAGCATGTCCTCCTTGTTCCCCTGATCTTTGCACATTTCATAGGACATCGCTGTCTTATTTTGTTTCAGAGCAATTAACCCTTTAGTGCATTACCCCTATGCCATGTGATATCATGGATACAATGTATTAATAACTGATAGAAAGTTATTCTGAAAAATCCAAGGGGTGTGCATTGTTCTCTGTAGTGCACTGATCAAAGCACACTTCACTAGACGTGCTTGTCTTGTCTAGTATTAAAGTTATTAACCCATTCATGTATTGTCCCATTGCACATTATACGGATACATTCGAACATTAAAAAAATAGTTAAAATTCGTACGTAAAGCAATCTGGGAACCAAAGGGGTGTGCATCAGTCGCCATGAGCCCAAAATGTTAAACCACCATGTAATTACAGCTGACAGCACCTATAATATTAGCTATTAAAACGATTTTGCATAAATCACGAAATGGTTTGAAGCGCAAAAATAATCGATGTGCATTGTTGTCTGTGTATTGGACAGCACGATTCTGTCTTTAAAAACGCACCACCTTACTTCCGTGAAAAGTTATTAAAGCTAGAAATTTGTTTCGAGATACTAAGTAGAAATTTCTAGATAGTTATCTCGTTATTTCGAGATATCTCAAAATAACGAGATAACTAAGTCGAAATTTCGACTTAAATTTTATATTATTTTTTCTGTGGTGGAGGAAACGGGCTTCCATACTCATTTGACATGTAGGCCCTTGTGGTTAAATTTATTTTACCGATACATTCTGAGCTCTTTATCGGCTAGACACGCTCACCGTCGATGGACCACGCCCCAATCGATCTACCACGCCCCCTATGCTGTACTAAAGTGGGCCAGGGGGACAGTTGATATGAAGGGATCGATAAATTGGCCCTCCAGGTGTCTGCTGGCAAAAATGCTGGCCACCCTCTCGTTTTTATGGCCCACTATTGTATGCTTGCAGTTGTGGCTTTTTTGAGCAACAGCACTCTTGCAGAAAATGCCTTTTTGTCAATGGCTGCATTGTCTAAAGGCTCTGTTTGCCCATTGCTGCACTTAATGGTTTCTCCTTGTGTTGTGGGAACCAGGGAATTAGGTAATTACATCAGCCCTCTCACTTAACTAGTCCTAGCCTGCAGCAGTTTGCAGAGTTAACGTCCACTCTGACCCAGGGAAGGTGTTATTGCACTGGGCATTGGGACGCCTGTGCACACTGGGCTGACTCGCCTCAGACTGGGTTACGAGCCAGTTGCAGCACTGTGCCAAAACAGGACAGGGTCAGAAATAGAACTGTGCCTAAGGGGGGTCACAGTCAGGGCTATCAGTCATTGTGGTGACCCAGGACCAGAACAAGTAGCCCGGACCTCAATCTCCACTCCCCTCCCAGTCTACAATTTTCTTTCCAGACCACGTTCGACTCCGTTCATCCAAGACTGTTCCGCACTGGGGGACAGTCTAACGCTGGCTTTCTGTGGTGACACCACTTAATTATACAGCAACCGTCTAGTTGAAACCAATTAAGTACGAGCGATTTGTAACTGACATGGGAGTGGCAGGACAGGAGGGGGATGAGCTGGGGACCCAGGGGTTTGCAAACACCGCCCTGAAGGTCTGAAGACTGCTGGTCCTGAGGGGGACAGGAAAGGCTCATTTTTAATTTCCTCTCCTTCTGTTTGCCTCATCACACTTTGCATATTAATCAGCGGCAAAATCACATTTTACTTCCAGTCATCTGTCAGCTATGAGACAGCAGGAGCCCTGGTCCCTCCTGACCCAAGAACCCCACCCCACCACCCCCCCCCGGCCCCCCCAAAAACAAAATTTCCAAACCGTGACATTTTTAGCGAAGGGAA
>JABFEA020000035.1:25209-41727 GCA_019775915.2 Cyphomyrus plagiostoma | reverse complement strand
TACATTTATACAAGGATGACGGTTCCCAGAAGCCTTAGCACAGATTTATTCTGGCCACTGTCATGTGACACAGGGCCTGGGCAGAGGGCCTGGCATTTGATTTGCGAGGTCCCCCTGACGTGGTACACGGGGGTAGTAACCACCCCCCAGCCCCTGCCTGCCTACCTCTCTGTCATCTTTAGTGTGCTTGAGAAACGCAGGTGCCCACGCTCCTATTTTTAGCCGTGCGAGTGGCCGGCCATCCTCGTGCTCTGGCGGCTGAACGCTAGCTATGGTTCCCAGGGGTCTCCTCTAGAGGATCATCTCTGTCGTGGCGGCTTAGCTGGTGTCCAAGCTGAAGAGGCATTACCACTTACCGCCGCCGTTCAGTGACCAATGACGTTTCACCCGTTGTCCTCTGTGCCATGTCGTGGTGTCATTAAGGGGGGGCGGGGGGGGGGGGGCTTATTAATCATTTAGTGGCAGGACTGTTAGAACGCAGAGGAAGACCCTGAAACACGGGCATGAAAACAAAGATTAGGCTGACACCGGCCATGCTGATAGCTCCTGACCTTATCCGCCAGATGACAGTTATCTATTTCTCTGTAGGAACAGGGATGGTGTTCGGTTCCGGGGATTAAGTGCAGGTTAATTGTGGTCAGGGGTATCAAAGGAGATGAGTCTGTTCCCCGCGGGCTTTGGTGTTGGGAGGGTAATGTCTCTTATTCGAGTCCCCCGCTATTTCCTGAAATCTGTGGCACTGAAATATGGGGGCTCCGGATTGAAATAATTTATTTAAAGGTCACCCGTGTCCATCCCACGCCCTACCTGCCCCTCTTCCCCCCCCTTTCAGACCCCCCCTCCTGAACTTCATTTCACAGATGACAAGCTTCCGCTGGTAATCTACCAGGGGATCACTGAGGGATACGGGCTGACCAGTGGGTTTAACACTAATCAGTCTCTGCTGCATGCAGCAGAGAACAGGACCCACCCCCCCCCATCCTGCCTTGAGCTGGAATGTCCCTCCGATTTGAGGGGCGGGTGGTGTGGGGTGGCATTGGGGTGGAATGTGGTAGTGACAGACAAATTAATGTTGTATTTTCTGGCAAGAGCACCATCTAGTGGGGTCCAAAAATACAACAAATGGTTCACTAAGCTTCATTAGGCCATCACTAGTGTGTGGTAAGATCGGGGGGTGGCGGCTCTGTGGTATCCCCAATAGTGGTATCCCCCATAAAAGTGTTCCAGCTATTGTGTTCACTGCAGGCGCTCCAGTTCTGACAGCATGACCGTCAGTTCTTCCGCCCCTCCCACACTGCTGCCACAGGAAGCCATGTCACTGACCTCTCCTCCTCCACTCCTGCACTGCAAGGTTGAGGCTCCTGTCGCCAAAACAGGCCGTACCGGACCCACTCTCTGCTTTCGTCTCTAAAGATTCCCCTGAGAAGAAAAAAAAACAGTGGTGGGGGGGGAGCTATGAGCTCATCTGAGCACATGCTAATTAGGTAGCCTAGCACTAGGCCCATTAACCCATTCCTGGACTTTTAAGTGAATAAGGATTGCATCAATCGGCCGGGACACCCAATGGGCAGGCAGGGACCTGAGTGGGCGGGTGCCTGGAGGGGCAGAGGCCCCCAGCCGGGCAGGCAGTTGTGGAATTACTGTGAATAATTATTCCACCCGCTTAACATAATTGCAGTGATTTTGTCGGGCCTTGTTTTCAGTGGTGCTTCTCGCATTAGCCGCTCCGTAATTATTCAGGCACCACAAACTTAATTAGCCTCGCCGGTGCCGGAAGCTCTGCCTGATCGCCATCCGTTCACATCCTATACCACAACTACTTACATTATAACAGCCAGCTATTAATTGCAAAGAGAAGCACTTGTTTATTTGCTCCTGTGCATCTTCTTTGTAGTGTATGTACATTCACTCCCTCACACTCACTTTTTAATTGTCATTAATAAAAAGCCCTTGAGCTTTGCGATGCTGAGCTGCGTTTTTCTACACCTTTGATGGGTCACATTCCTAGTTTATATGTCACTTTCCCTCGCCTGGGGATCCATCACTACCCATTGGGGAGATCATCTCAGCCATTTCCGCAAACACCCATTCCTGGGATCATCCTTGTACAGCCCAGAGAATCATCTTCACCCAGCACATCTTCTGAACTTCACTGAAGTTCTCAGAAACAGGACGTGCTGTGCCTTGCTGTGTATGGATGCTGCCGCAATGTGGAGATTACGATACCGGGCTTCTTGTGTAATTCCTCTTGCATGGTGGCCCCGGGACTCTAGAGAGGATTACAGGCAAACGGGGAGCGTCTTACCTGGCCAGAAAAACACTGTATGCTCTCTGTGAGACTGTGTGGGGTAACCTGGGCACACAAACAACAGGCATTTAATTTTTTAATTTCTTGTGTGGCCGTATGATTTTTGTTCCAAACCTCTCTCACCTTCCCGCTGCAGCACAAATGAATTTTTATTCCCCTTAATTTGGCATAGAGAGAAAAACTGTTGTGTTTCAGACCAGCAGAGGGCGATAGAGTAGCAAAAACGGGTCACGCTGCGCTCCATCCCCTGGTGGGTGCCTCACATCCTGGGGCTCTTGGATAGCCATCCTGTTTATGCAGCGCTGTACCATGAAGCCCCCTCCCTTGGAGCCCAGCACAGATAAACACCATGTGTGTTTGTCTTGAGTGGTGTGGCCTCCAGCTGAGTGGCACCAGTCTGCCCAGATCTATCCCCTCGCTGTTGGCCCACAGGGTGATGTCCAGCTCTTTGTCACAATCACAGATGTCACAATACGCACTCTGTCTGGTGTACATGTTGTCAGGCATGTGTAGCGCAGCTGCCTCAGTCACTATTAGAAGGTGCTTCGTCGGCCATAGATGATTGGCTGTGATCGGAGGGCCTCGGTGTGCATATGCATGCTCATAGGCCAGCTGTTCCTTTCCTAGTTAATGGCTGCGTCTGAATTCAGGGACCGCACCCTTCGAAGGCTTCATTCAAGGACCTGCATTCGAAGACAGGGCTGTCCCATTTCGAAGGCTCCTTCAAATGCAGTCTGGAAAAGCGTCCTTCTTGTGAAGGATCCGTCCGATGGATCCTTTGCAGCCCAAAGTATCCCAAGACTCATTGTGCTGGGGGTAAAGTGGGTGTGACTCAAGGGTAAGGGCGGGAACAGCCAGACCATCCCATTTGACGTCACTTTCTGTTCGACCTTCGAAGAACGCAGCCTATAAAGGCTAGACCTTTGTGGATCACGTCCTTCGAAGGGCGCAGCCTCTGAATTCGGACACAGCCATTAACTAGCAAATGCACAGATGGCCCATGAGCATGCATATATACCCTGACATTGAAATGCGGAATCTGAGGACTCCCAGGTTTCTGTTAGCGGCGTACTGGGTTGGCGTCTCTTTGAGCTGGCATTCTGCGAGCCTCTGCTCCACCAAATGTGCCAGCTTTCATCAAGCTGCTCCTGCTAATGTTCTCGTTTTGTTGCCATCTCACTAATGTCTTTCTGCCGCTGGGCTGGCCAAGCTCGCGTCGCCACCGCTTGCAGAGCCCTGGTATTTCCGTACTGCTCCCCGTACTGCCGTCCTGATTCCCGTACTGTCAGGGGCCACTGGGCCGCTGTGCGGGTCTTTTAGGTAGACCCCTGCAGAAGATCACCTTCAAAAATGGTTCATATCCAACTGGGGTTAATATTCATTTTCAGTACTTGTTTTTTTTTCCCACTCCTATACCCCTGAAGCCTTCTGATGGATCATTTCCAGTGTAGATTTCAGAGAACCATTTTTTGATTTCTTGGTGCTCGAGGGCCCAGGGATTGCAAGGGGTTCTGGACACTGGGGCAAAGTGACGGTTGGTCAAGAATGTGTTTCCTACCAACTGCCTATTGCCCCCTGGTGACGAAATAGTTGCACAGCACTTCTCCTTAAATGCCCTCAATGTCAGTCCCATCTGCCTGCACACACCTCTAAAATTAGTGCCCCTCGCCAGTTTTTGTCTGGCGTAGCGGTGACACGTAATTGCCCGCCTAGGGGAAAGTGATTCACTGGGGATGGAGGGGGGAAAGGAAATGTTTGGCTATGCCCTTTTTGAAGTCCCCGGGCCCCGTGCACCACGGTGGACGACAGCGTCCTTGACCAGAGCTGATTCAAGGTTCTGAGCCATACAGGATGCCTGAGGGGCTCCTGATTCAGGGTGGTTGTGTGATGGGTGCTCAGTTTCAGAGAAGTACTCCAGATCTCAGATCCTGGCCCTACCTGGGTCTGGACCATTTAACTTGTTTATAAACTATGGTTCATCCATAAAATATGGCAAATAGAGCAAATTCATATATCCCATCTGTAGTAAAAAGGGTGGTAATGTCTATATGCTGTGTGCACTCCTGAAGAAAGCAGCACAGAAGTGAATGTGTTTGTGCACCTGTCCCTGATGCACTTTTTAAGTGGAATCCATTAAAGTGCAGGGTGTGCGATGGGGAGAGAGATCAGAATGCAAGGAGCCTGACAGTGAGCCAGGTTAAACTAAGCGAGCGTGAAAGGTAGAGTGCGGAAAGATTGCTCCCAACCTTCCTGTCTGATGGCATGATGCCACCTCAGTCAGCATTTGCTTCTGTCTTGGCACTGCTTTGGTATCAGGTCGACCAGACCCAGAAACATCTGATCCAGAACCACAACGCAATAGCATGCAAAGTGACATAAAATGATAGACTTCCATTCAATACAGTTCAAATGCAAAAAGGGTAACACTTAGTAATAACTCAGGTACTACCAAAGTACAAATCATGAACAAATCATGCATAATTACAGTCATCCATCCATCCATCCATTTTCTAAACCGCTTATCCTACTGGGTCGCGGGGTGTCCGGAGCCTATCCCGGAAGCAATGGGCACGAGGCAGGGAACAACCCTGGATGGGGGGAATTACAGTCATTACTTGATAAAATATCATGATTTATTTATGTTAAACATGTCAGTATTTAAATTGCGTTATTCATGACTTGTTCCTTCATTAGATCACAAAGGTTTACAGAATTAACAGATATTGTAACAAATATATTAACTACTTGAGATAAAACATATATCACGATTCATTAATGAAGATTTAACATGAGATCATTATGTAACTAAGACTTAGTTTGTGGTTAATTAATAGATAAGTAATGGCATAATACTATATTATTCAAGCCCCATCAAGTAAAGTGTAACCCAAGAAATCTTTTGTTAAGTAGTGATGGTTTTTTTTGTCTGAAATTGCCTTATTTATTTTCCAAGCCTAAGAGTCAATTTGTTGTGGTTATTCTGAAAACGAGTAGGCCAGCATTATGATTAAACATGCAAATTACTGCTGGAATTTGGCAAAGTCATGATGAGGACGCTGGCATAACTTGTAAAAGTTTATTGCTTCCTTCATTGCACAGTTGGAAACCTCAGATTATAATTAATTATAATTTTTATTAAAACTGGCACCCATCCATTTCCCTTTTTAAAGTATTTTCTATCCGCCATTTTGATGGGGGCTGTTTCTGACTGCCTTGTTGTGATTGCTCCGTGACCTTGCACCATCCTCCTCTGCTGCAGGATGGTCCTCCCTCTCTGTCTCGTCGCTTCAGCCCGGATCAGAGCGCTTCGATGGACGTCATCCTCACACTCCCACCACGCCTCTACGTCTCCCGCTAGCTTGTGGGAACATCAGAAAGACAACTGCACACAGTATCAAATCCAACCCCCTGCCCCCAGTTTCCCTCCCATCTCCATCTCCTGCTCGTTGATGGAATATTTCTCGTTCTGAGTTTCTGATTGATATTCTTCCGTAACACATCCATCAACTTGACACGCCGGCCGTCGCTGGACTGGGGACGCTGTGCGGTAAAGGGAAGGCGGGTTCCCCCGCTGAACATTGCAGCAACATTACAGATGCGTTAGGCTCTGCAGCTTGGCGCTGCATGCTCAGCAAGCGGGGAGCTCGCGTCGTGCTTGACGGGCCCCGCGCGTTAAGCTCTGCCAGACGTGCCTCTGCCGGGGAGCCGCGAATCCCCACCATCGCCACCACCTGAATCCGCCAGGTACCGCTGATGGACACCGACTGAGGAGAATCTGTAAGCGGGAAGGCAGTCTGGCAGAAAGGCACCCCAGATAATGTCCAGGCATATGTTCAGGGAGAATAATGTCTCACATGGGGATTTTGCAGTAAGGAAATAAAACAGTACAAGTCAGATTAAATACATTTACGTGGGTAAATAGATTGAACAGGCTGAAAGTCCTTCTGTCGATAGTATATGGCACTATTGACGTTTAAGTTTCATTATAAAGGACTCCTATTGAAGAGGGGCCACATGTGACCTTTGACAATTTGATCTGTGGTCCTCACACCTTGACAGTTGGCAAAAGGTCATGGTGTCACGTGTAGTCACAGCTTCGCCGTAAGTGTTACTTCTTGTCATTAAAAGCTTCGCTGTTGCTGTTCTTGTTATTGCCAGTGGACATGTCTCGCGTTCCCTTTGCCCCTTGTGGCCTTTTGAGCTGCAGATCCGCCATGGATTGAGCTTGGCAGAATAGACAGTTCAGCAAGACTAATAAATTGCTCGGCCTCCTGATGTCGACATGCCAGCCATCTGCAGTGGTCGTTACACTACAGGAGTGTTGTTATGGTTATTTCTACACTGGACTTTAACACTTGAGCACTGTGATAAGTAAGGTGGGAAGGGAGTTGTGGGGGGGTCTATCTCATTATGGTTTGGGTCTAATTAAAAGGCCTTGTCATCTAATTGGGCCAAGAGGTCTGTTCCCCTGGTGCCAGGAGGTGGGCCACATGGGCCGAGGGGGAGGGATGGTGGAGTAGGAACTGTTGCCATGACGTGATTGCCAGACATTCTGCAATACGGGTCAGTTAAGCAGTGCCGAGGTGGGTGTCCCTGAAGGCGTGACCCCTGATGTAATTGATCAAAAGTGCACCAGTGTAAGGAGCTTGGAATATCTAATAAGGCTCATGTGACGAGGTAGTTACTGTTTAAGTAAACGGGAGGGGGGGGGTCTTCCCTTTACACAACAGTGTAACCTGTGTATGGAGGCTGGCCGTTTCAGTGCTTGTCTAAGCAGTGTGATTCCCAGGGTGAAACCCAAGTCCAATGTTGATGTACGTAGAATGTTTGGTCCATGAACTGCATGAAAGTTCCTCTGTCGGTTTTCAAAGAGGGTATACCCATGGCTCGTGATTGTGGGTTGGAAAGGGAATGCAGGACAGCGTGTAGTAGGCATGTATGAGGGTTTCTGCACCACATGTGGATCTAAAAACGCCTGCTAGCACAGTCGAGAGAGATAAATGGGGAGCGTGTGGCGGATGACCAAAGTCCAAAATCCAGTTCATTGCCCCCTGCTGTTTGGGGGAAGACAGGTGTCAGGTGTCAATGCTTCAACATTTGTCTCAAACTTCTTGCCAGTAAGAAGATGCTCTTTGGCATAGCTGTCGCAGTCGGCCTCTCAGAGCCAGAGCCTGTAACCGGGGTTTCTGAAGGGGGGCTGGCGCTAGGATGAAAAAGGTGCTGATCGGGCTCAGGTCAGGTCCACATGCTTCTGCTCCATTTCCTGCAATATCACAAAGATGTCCACACACTTCATCAGTGTCGCATGACAGTCACCCAGGTGTCTCCTAGCGGCAATGCTGACATTACACTGGATATCCATCAATCTGTTCATGCATCCATTCATCCGTCTATATCATCTCCATAACTGCATATCTACTGTAGGAAGCAGTGGGCTGACAGCCTGTCAGGAAGAACAAGGCAGAAGACAGTGGCATTAGACCATCACACACTGGATGTCAGGAAATTAATAGCTTTTTCAGTATAGAGCACCTTTAAAAATAAAAAAATAAAACTCTTTACAGGTGATTTTTTTTCGGAAAACAAAATTAATCGGTACTCCCATTGTGCCAATGTGGGAAACAGACTACGAGGCATTTGCATTGCCCATGCATGCCAAGAGGACTGCTGGCAGCCAACATAATTAATGCACACCCTGTACTTTTCTGTCTGCTACCTGTAAGCTGCTGTTTACATCAACAGATATGTTGTTGCCTTCCCAGCATGCCAAGCAACATCACATGACATGCCTGATATCTCACGCTCATGACTAGGCTACATCTCCACATGAAATTTACATGCTTGCTTCGTCAATAATGATGAAATGCTGTGATCGCACTTATCGTTGTCAATTTTGCGAAGAAAAAGAAAAAAAAAAGAACTGGTAGGTTGGACATATCCCAGTCCTGTGATTAATTCCACTGAATCTGGAACACGATGGGTGTGGGGCGGGGGGGCATTGACTCGACCAGGCGGGCTGTTAGTCATTACAGGTACAGATGTTCGCAGCGACTTCAAAGTCTCCAATGTTACGTGACCTGATTACGTTGCTTGGTTGAATTGATGCTTACCATGAGTTGCGCCCCCTCATCCTAGTCATGGGGAGCGTGTAGGACAAACCACAGCTGGACGTTGCTTGGCGGAGTCTCCCTGTGCTCTGCAAGTGCAAAAAATAAGAGATCTCGTTTAGTTATGTGATTGGTTCAGTGCACAAGGGGTGTCTTTAGTCGTGGTGTTGACAGAAAGTAACAATGTTACTATATATCCCTCCATAATTCATCCAACTTGGAAGCCAATAAAACATAAGCGTAAACTTGGAGCCTATCCCTGGACGCTAAGGGGACAAGTCAGAGGACACCTTGAATTGGACATCATTTTCCATCATCATCCATAGTCAGGTGCATTGCATTGGAGAAAAAAAAAGAATAACTCCAGGCTGTTAGCGTGTGAGATTCATCAAATCTGATGCTGTAAATGAGGGGTGGCGACATGAGGCAGGGGGAGCTTGTTAAGAAAAAGCTCGTAATGGCTCCCGTCCTGGTGTCCCTGAACCTCAAGCAGTGACACGCCAGACCACGGCTGAAGGGAAGGCCTCAGATCATCTGCGTGTGAAATAGACCAGCAGCCCTGATTCAGCTGTGGGTGGGGGCACATGCATATATTAAACGAAAAAGGTCTGAGTCTCACACTGGGGGCAGATATGGCTTCATAAGAGAACAATACAGCAGCAGTGCAAAGCATCAGTCAGACCCTTAAGTTTACTGAGAAACATATTTTATGCTAAACATAGCTTCTTAAGTAACCTGTTATGATGCTTTCCTGTCAATAAAATTATTGCGGCAACAACAACAACAGCCTAATATGATCATTACAGATGCTTATCTTTGTCTTTGTGATGTACTGGTCAGTAATTTTGACATCAGTGCTAAGCATCTCAAGCATATGCATCTGATGTGTTTGATTATGATATATATATATATATATATATATATATAGACAGGTCCGCAACTACGCCGTGACGGTGCTGATAGTTAATGATTCACCTCCCGCGTTTTTCATTATTTAGCAGGTGCCATAATTCAAAGACGCCGGTCGCTTTACAATTTTACAGTCATTCCAAGAATCAACACGTTTCGGGGGGGGGGGGTTATCAAAAAAATACTGCCAAGTGAATCTTTCGAATGATCACCTGATGGAAAGCCGTATTCCAGTTAGACCTGATACTGGTGCTTCTACCTCCACAACCGGCATGTAACCAGTGCTTCCAGTGCATCTGCTATGTAGCCTCGAGGCGAAAAGCTACACGTCATTTAGAACTATTTAATCAACAATAAATTACCTGAATAGCCGAAGTGCAAAGTGAAGGAATCTCCTTCAATATTATGAAGAGCAAAGATGAACTTTTCTGCATTATCCTGCCATGTATTAACGTCAACAGCGCTTCAGCCTCCATTTGGTCACAAACTTAACATCTTCCAATAAGGCCCAGTAAAAAAAAATAGTTTATCATCCCCGCCCGCGTGGCGTATTTAGCCCGCATCATTTATTTTATTTTTTTAAAAGTGTATTTTCCTGTGTAAATTCCACTGCCGGCGTTCACAAATTTCACAGGTAGACGATAGAAACCAATTGCCGCGCATTTGTATTCTTCCACCCCAGCTTACTTTCTTCTACCTTCCCTCCCGATCAGTACCGAACACGCACTGCTTAAGTTTAATATCTTTTTTCTAAGAAATAATAATAATAAAAAATCGCCCTCCCTCATCAATTGTTTCTGATTGAAAGGATGATAAACTAATGATTTTTTTACTGGGCCTAATTACGGTAACATCTCTAATTGCAGTTCTAAAATTGCATTGCACGGGAATATATATTTGGTTAAGATTAGTAAATGAACTTCTTTTGGATACCAAACCTTAACCGAATACCCGAAAGAAGAGACGTTGTGTTTAAAATAATCAACTTAAATATAGGTTATTTGTAACCAAGTTGAGTTTAGGTTGCGCATCCATGGCAATGACGGCATATATTTCACGTGTGTTTGTGTTTAACAACGCGGACTAACGAAGCGTTACTTTTAGACGTGTTACTCTACCCGCTGAGCATGCCACACAGGTACCCATTGCGTAAAGATACATTTTAAGCTTTGTTGATCAGTGTTAATAACATACCGCATTGCGGCTCTATCCAATCTACACAATTTTTAAACTGACAGTAATACGACTTAAACGTTTCAAAGCACACACACGCTCCTCCGCTCCGCCTCACGGCTCCGCAAACTGCAGTCCGAAGCACCGAGAGCCTCTTAGAGCGTCTCCGGCCCCCAAACTGCGGCTTGCGGCAAGACGGTTCGCGTTCGCCGATTGGTCGGAGCGCTCGTCAATCAACGCAAAGGGGCGGCTGCCTTCCACGCCCACTCCTCTGTGCTTGCGCCGCGAGCTGTGCACAGCGACGTAGGCGGAGTGGAGCTGCGCAGCTTTCGGCCCAACACAATGCTATTCGGGTCTTAGAGCACCCCTGTTCATCTGCAGCAAAGAGAGAGGGAGAGAACACTGCCTGCCCATACGTCAAGCGAGAGAGAGAGAGCGAGAGAGAGCGAGAGAGAGAGAGAGAGAGAGGGGAGGAGAGAGAGAGAGAGAGGGGAGGAGAGAGAGAGAGAGAGGGGAGGGGAGAGACCGATCGGAGTAGGCATTTGGATTGGGGAATAAAATTGTTGGACCGGAAAAAAAGAAAAGGAGAATATTGCGTTATTCTCTGAATAACGGCAATTACATTATAAGACGAGCTTTATTTTCTCGCAACAGAAATGTCATCGTCGGGTAAAGACAACACCGGGGCTCAACACGCCAATTACGTGGGACCTTACCGCTTGGAAAAGACGCTCGGGAAAGGACAGACAGGTTTGTTAAATTTTTTAAATTGCGTTTTCTTCCCCTCGCCCCTCTCCCCTCCTAGGCTTGTTCGCATCAAGACGCCGGCATCGCACCTGTCTCCGGACGCGGTCAATTCGCCGGCTGCGTGTTGCATTTGCTGGCTGATGTCACTCAGGTTAAATGGGAAATTTGGGCGACCGGGATTATTTCTTGCACTACTGCGTGCCGTGGACATGGTGTTCCTGGGGCTCTCTGTGTGGTGAGCACAGCGACACGGTGCCCCACTATTTCTCTTTCCTGTAAGTGCTGAGGTGGCTCAGTGCCGGAGGACTGGGCAGCGTTACGGTACCAGCAAAACAGTTATTCTGCCAAAAGTGATTAACTCGACTGATTAACTTATTTGCTGTGGCCCCGCAGCCTTCTCCGATAGGTGCCCAGATTTCCCAGTTTCCCTCACCATATCGATGCTTTAATCGTTTTTATTTGCCGCGGTCACCTATTCTGCTTCAGCGAACTGCTCACCGGCGCAGTGGACCCGGTGATGGAAACCAATGTGAGGGGAAAATGCAATTTATGGTGGACGTAGCAGGTGCAGTTAAGTTTTCACCATTAATGATCGTCATTAGGAGACGTAAGCACACTTAACAATGAAGAGCATACTGATTGTATATATCTATACGTCTATTCGCATGCAAGTTTATGTGCTTACGTCTGTGTGTGCAAAATAAGTACATTAGAATATAATCCTAATCTTTTAAAAGCCCCTGGCCTTGCATGGGTCTGCCGTGATCAGACCTTCACTCATCACGTTAAGGAAGTGAACTGCAAACCTTCGATTTACTTGCAGTAAGTGGAACCGGCACTGCGGTTGTAAACGCCGGTTTTCGGAGCGGCATGAAGGCGAGGTCCGCACAGATAGATAAGCCGAAGTGACAGCGCTGAAAGAGGCTAGTCCTGTCCGCAAAGTGTGCTCTCCTTTTCCATCTTCTGCTCATCTGCCATCCAAAACGGTTACTATAGGCGTTACCTTCCCTACCATTCTCCAGCTGGCAGTGCCATCCCTGCTGTGTCGGAGGCACATCCTGCGATCCGCAGTTTTTACTTCGGGGTGGTGCTATGCATGTTCGTGGCCTGACGTTAGAGCTGCCACACGCCCCTTTAACGCGATATGGGAAGTCAAAAGCAGTTCCACACCGGCTAAGTCTGGGGTCGCTCCGTGCTGTGGCCGGACACATTGGTGTGCAGTTGCGCAGACTGACTCGGGTGATCCTGGAAACATTTCCGACCCTTTACTGGTCTAGCCATTTTGCCTGTTTCTCTGGTCAGATCCCAAAACACGATGTCTATTTAACGCTGAGTGTGCCTGGAATGGGTGTATGGCTTTCTCTTGTTAAGGGGTGCGTTTTTTTAATTTCTTTCGTGCTGATCTGAGCATCAGTCTGTCTGTCCTGCTGCCCCCTCCCAAACGGGTGTTCTTGTGAGAAACTCGGGATTTTAACTCCTTCGGAACCTATATGGCACTAAAAATAGATCGAGCTGAGTAAGCTTCCATGTGGTGCCTGAAATACATTACTATGTGAGAATAACGCAGAAACACAGGCTTGTGTGTGTGCATGGGCATTAATCACGGGGGTTTGTAAACCCCTAATAATCCAAACCAGCCAGTACAGCCCCCTGGATCCCCTTAAATAGGTGGAGACCTCAACCCCCCAAAGCTCAACCGAAAGTTATGCCCTTGTGCGTGCGTGCGTGTGTGTGTGTGTGTCCCACCTGTCTGTTAAACATTACCAAATCCGCAGTGGAACTAATCTTTCTGTTGTCCTTCGCAGTGTACACATTCAGCAGACTCTTTGCAAGTAGCCAGCGTAAACATTTTGCTCTGTAAGGGTCTGGCTCTGATGCTTATTTTTCTTTATCGTTCTGTGTCCCTGGGCTCGTTGGATTAAAGCTGCCAGGACCCAAACAGAACGGTCCCTCCCCTGCACTGGCTATACTTTCCTACGGGCATCTTGGCACACCTGGTGTGGTCTGGGAACGTGTCATGACGGACTGCCGCCCCGTTTCTGGCTGATTCTGCATGCCTGTGCGACAGGCCGCTATTTATAGAGGCGAGCGGAAGGCTACGGATGATCAGGCAGTCCTGGAGGGTGCTGTGTTCATTATGCGATTAGGCTGACGCGCACATGCTTCTGTGCGTAGCGGTAATCCCTTTATGTGAGCACACGTGCAGCAGGAAGGGAGGGGGACCTTGTGGTGGTACATGAGGGGTGGTGCATTGTCATGTGGGCTGCGGTCATAGTTATTTGCCTAACTGTAACACTGGTGCCTGAAATGACCCTGTTTGAAGTACTTTATCTGTGGTGTGAGGGACACGCCCCTCCTGTCAGCCATTCTGGCTCTTCTCCTTCCAGTTTCCTGACCTCAGGTGCTGTCTCCCAATCTTTTGGTATGTGCTGGGTTCCCGGATGCATTTTGATGGAGGCTGCAACCTTCAGGAGATGGTTTGGGAGAATTCAGGTTTACCTTGAAATTCTGCAGATTTAAGGCACACAGTTGGTGAGGATATCCTGCTCGTGTGGTTTCCATGCCATGTTCTTCCTCCGGTGCATGAAATCCATCTACTCTGTATCTTGGTGTCATGGTTTGTGATGCACCCTGGGACTTGTAATTTTCCAAATAACAATGACCATAATAAATGAAACATTTACATCCTGCTTTCTTGGCTGGGTCATCATTCTGAAGAATGAACAGGGTGGTTTCTTGTTACTTTTTACGAGTATTTAAATGGTGAGAAACGGCATGTATTACATTCCAGTGTCTGTTTCATGAGTTGGCATTCGTATGTAACTGCTGAATGATCTCGCTGGAGATTTCTTGTTAGTTTTGAGTCGTGTTATTGTGAAAGGCATTCACGTGGTGTCTGGGTGCTGGACGTCTGAAATACAAGCTATCTGCTGCCACAGCAGTGAAATTTTACCCCAGGTGACGTGAGGTGGTTATCGACAAGGTGTTTGCATCCTGTCTCTTTCGACTCATGTTAATCGATTGAGAGGGGACCCCCTACACGGTCAGGAGTAAGCATTCACGTGATGTGGACTGATTGCTGTCTGTATATGGGTCGAGTCAATGCGGATTCGAAAGGTTTTTCCACTCCCAGAAGGAATCCAATTCATGTCCCTGACAAGAGTGCCTATGACGCTGTTGATAGTAGGTCCTCGTCGGATCTGCTGCCGTCCTTCAACCAGCTGACTCGGCCCGCATATAATCGTCCCGCCTCCGCTGTCCCTGGGACACCCCTTCCCCGGGCGCGATCTCCACACACTGCAGCAGATCGACTGCGGCCGCTCGCCAATCATTAAAGGGCTTCCCTTTACTCGCGAGCGTCTCCAGCACATACTGCGAGCAGAATCGCTAAACAGCAGGGCTGTGCTTGGCTATCATGCTTCAGGAAGCATGTAGGGGTGATGGTACATGGGGATTGCTGATCATGTACTGACCCGAAAACAGTTCCTGGCTGTTCGTGGAGGGACACCCTGAAATGAACCAACCTAGGTGCCACATGGTAGTCTCGGGGACTTCCGTTTCAGTCAGCCAGCTGGCCCATCTTCATCCTTCCTCTCCAGAATCCCCCGTGTGCCGGTGTCGCCGACCGGCCTCATCTGTTCGCCTGCCTTGTCTGGGAGGGATCTGGGCTGGCAGTGCTAAAGCAGATGCCCACTTAGTGCCCATGTACCCTAAGCTGGGCTTGCCTTAGAGGCAGGCGGGCCCGAGGAGGGGCCAGGCTCGTCAGAGCATCCCAGCTGTCTGCTGCTTAATGCCGGCCGAGCCATCGGGCCAGGAACACTGCGCAGTGAGCGCAGTGCCAAGTCGCCCCTCGCTGCCATGGATTGCACAAATGTCACGACAGATCTTCATGGTATAGGAGGTCGGTGGGTGGGGCCAGGGAGTGGGAGGTACTCAGAGGCGGAGTCTAAAGAACAAGTCATCATTACAATATTTACTCCTGATAGAATAGTCTAATAGCCTTAACCGTTTAGGTACGTTCTGCTACCCCCCCTCCCCCCACATTGTGCAAAGCCCACTATTATACACCTCCCTGCCATTTTTATGTGACTAGTGCACATGTTGGCTACCACTGCCAGCAGGAGATTTCCTGATAAAAAGGAGGGAGGGAGAATTTGTTTGTTTAGACCAAAATGGCTGTGAGGATGTCGCTTACAGCAAAACCCTGTGATCCCTCCAGTGAGGAGCTTTACTTACCTTCATTAAAAGTTGAGTTTGAGGATGACAGGAGTGAAAGTGCTCTCAGCATCCCGCCTCCTCCTTCCCGTTCACGGACGTCATTGGCTGTCAGAAAAGTTTTTTTTTTTCTCTCACCAATCCGCCCCCAGATGAGTCAGATATGACGGCTCGACGGCGTCGGGGAAAGATGCAGTTTTGCGGCTAACTGGCCGCATGTTCGTGCTGTCGACCTCGATTGCATCATGCTGGGGATGGGCCGCGCCGCTAGCACCTCCTGCGGTGACCACGTTGTGTTTTTGATAAACCGGCATGTATTATTGTTGATGTAGAAGTATTGATGTGAGTTAATTGAACATGGGCTAATTAAATATATTTGGGAAACAAGACATTGTAACTGCTCTGATCAGAAGTCCAGCCCATTACCCTGCTGCCCACTGGTCTGCATTGAGCTGGGTAACATACTGACTTCTGGCTTTATGGTGCATGATGCCCCCCCCATTGCTAAACCTTATACTGGCTGTTTGACAAATCCCAGTCACTGTCCCCTGGAGCTCAATCTCCACCCCCCTTCTCATCTACTGTGCATCATAACCAGTTGAGGAATTCCCAGAGGGAGTGAGGTGGCTCCCTAATGAGGTAGAAGCAGACATTGGGGGGGGGGGCTTCAATAGTAGGGAGAGTGGGATGGGGGGGCGAAAGGTGCTGCTGGGAGGGGTGGCCATGCTGAGACAGGTGTCAGGATACAAGAGCTTGCGGGCTGGGAAGAGTGTGTATGGGCGGAGAGGCATTCACTGGAGGAGGATGCGTCCCTACGGCAACAGGCCACGCCTCCTAGAGACATCATGGGCCCAAATTAGGTGTCTGTCTGCTACGAAGATCACCCACTGACAGCTTTTCATTGACTGCCGTCATCGCCTCTTTTCTCTCCCTATACTATCAAGTCAGCCCTGTGTGGGATCAGACAGGACTCCAGTAGGGACGATTGGTGATGATTTTTAATACATAATATATAATAATAATAATAATAATAATAATAATAATAATAATAATAATAAT
>JABFEA020000035.1:5749-16683 GCA_019775915.2 Cyphomyrus plagiostoma | reverse complement strand
GCACGGCTGGCGTCCTGTTTCCGTGGCCGTGTTGCCGGGCGCTGTGGTGACTTTGTTTCTGAGAATAGAACGTGCGGTTCACAGTGTAGCAGAGTCTGTGGTCTGACGAGGGGAGGGGGGTTCGGCATAAATACCCATGGGAACCATGTCGACAGGCATTCCGCGTTACCTCTGCCTGACCATGTGATTCAGTCTGGCTAAACGGGATGGGGGGGGGGAGTGAGCCTGTCCGCACACCTATCAGGAGATGCGTTGCTCCTTCAACATGACCATTGGTTAGCAGTGCTAGCTGTAATATGAGACCCCGCCCCCCCCATGCCACACTGCTGCCCATGGGCAATGTGGGCAGAATCAACGTGCCACATCCCTTTCTCAGAAGTAGTGTCCTCCTGTCCCATTTTCTTTGCCTACCCTCACTTGTCCTCCCACTGTCCCATCCATCCCACCTCTCTACGACGTAAAGCCATCCCATGCTAATGTGTGCCCCATTCGAACCCATGCTTCCTGCAGCGTGCATCTACGGGAGTCTGTTTACGGAAGCCGTCCGCCACCGCTGGGAGTTCTACTGGCTCTGGTTTTGTACTGTTTATTTGTGGATGTGATCTTCCTGCATTCCTTTGGTTGCCACGGTAACCACGGAGCCCTCCATCCTGGCGTGTGTGTGCGTGCGTGCGTGCGCCTCTCTGTGGGCCTGAGTGTGTCCTCGTTCAAAGGTGTGATGAATCCAGGGTCGACAGGAAACTGGAATCACATCCGTCATGAAATAGCAGCTGATTCTCCTGGCAGATACCGCGCCAGTTTAATGGGAGGGATCCTCCTCGCAGCCAAGGTCAGTGCTGTAAAAACACTGAGTCTCATGGACCAAGGGGTGCAGCATCCTGATTGGCTATGTACTGCTGGAGACTGCCCTGACGGAGCCTGATGACAAAGCCCCCCCCCAGCCCTTAAATTTAGGAAGCATTAAAGCAAAATTAATCCTAATGTGGGAATACTTACAAGTTAAGCCCAGAGAAGTGAGACCCCTGTAATTGAAATGGGTATTTTTTTGGAGGGGGGTGGTGTTTTCTGTGGTCATGTGGACTGAGCCAGCCTGCTGGGGGCTGCCTGGACCCCACCCCGTCAGCGTGCCATGCTGCTGACTGTTTCTGTTAGACACGACACTCTGCTCTCCTGACTTTGACGTGAGGCTCTGATCTGCTGCCTGTGTTCTACCTGAACTCCTCCGGCTTCTAGCAGCTACCATTTTCTATATTCTATATACTATTTTTTGTTCTGTGTTCAGGTTTCTATGTTGTGTGTTCATTTTGTGTTCCCTGTTTGGGTTTCTGTGTGTCATTTGTGTTTTGTGTTCGTTTTTCAAAGTTGTGTGTTAGTTTACGTTCCATGTTCAGCTTTCTGTGTTCGTGTTCCATGTTTGCTTTTCTATGTTGTGTGTTGCACTCGTGTTCTATATTCTGTTTTTTTACGTTGAGTGTTTCCTGTGTTCTGTTTTCCATGGTCTGGACTCTCTCTCTGAAGTGTGAAAGATACACTCGATTATTCATTTTCATGTGCTACAAGATGGATTGCATTTCATGAAGGACCACAGCATTATGTGTCCTGGGACTTGGGACTCTCTATATGAATGTCAGCTGCAAGCTGGGTCATGGGGCAATATCAACTGAATCACAATCAATTTCATATGTAATAAAGATCAATCATATATACAACAAACAAGCAAATTCCTTGTGTGTGTGTGTGTGTGTAATATATATATGTATGTGTGTATATATATATGTGTGTGTGTAATATATATATGTATGATATATACTGACCCCCTTCATCTTGCTGTTACTAATATCTCAAGACGTTCCGGTTATGCAGAAGTGTCACATGACGTGTGTGTGCGCGCAATAACGGAATAACAGGCAGACTAATATAATATGTATAGCAATGGGGACAAATGCTCACACATGGATGTCAGGCTGGTACTGGACTTGGGAATTCCTCTTATATATGTATACAACTACACATCTATCAACGAGCCTGTGGGCGGAACGCACTGGTGTGGGGGCTGGGACTCCCAGGTCCCACCCTGCCTTGCAGTAAACCTCGACTTAGCACCAGGTCAGGGGGATCCCCAGTATTCTGTCCGTCACGCTGCCCCCTGGAGCTTGAATTACAGAACAGCGCTTCTCATTTGGCTCAATTACAGATGACAGTGCTGTGATTTGCCCCCCGGCTTTAGGTGAACCCCGTCCACCTCTGCTCTGATGTGGTGTCCTGCTGTGGAGCCCCCTCTCACACCCTTGCACTTAAGCTGTCCCCTCAGGGCTGCTGCTTTCCCAGAATTCCCTCTCCAGTGGCATGAAGTTGACCTTCGACTCGGCGGCACGCGGAGCCTTCCTTTATAGATTCTGCTCGTCGCTGTGTCCTAACGTCCTCATTTAGTCGCCGGACCCCCCCTCATTCTCTGTGCTGTTACTCTTGTCTCATAACTTATGTATTCTGGTGCATTTGCATACATGCCCACATACATACGTTCCGGTGGCATCTAAATTTAGCGGGTCGGGGCTGCCCCGGTCCCTCCCCGGGGGAGGAGGGGATCTCTGTGGTACCTTGAGAGGCAGTGGTGACTGATGCGGGGTCCATGTAGCGGAAGACTGCCCCCACTTTTAAGGAGAATTGAGAATCTGCTGCAGGTTGGATGCTGCTGGGGCATCTGCCCCCCCTTCCCCGTTACACACTGGGCACCTACTGTATTCTTAGCGTCCTGCCGTCCTGTCAAGGTTCACTGCTGTTGCCAAACTTCACACTGGGCTGTGATGCGATTGAATATGACCCCCCCCCCCCACCCCGAACAAAAAACAAGCACATGTCCACCCGCCGTTTGGCCCCTGTGTCTGACAGGTGGGAGACAAGGACTCTGTGTGGAATTTGCCTTTTAAACAGCTACCGCCCTTCTCCCTTCTTCTCTGGGGATTTGTGCATTTTTTTCCTGTGATGGTCAATGGCAGTGGGGTGAGGAAAACAGGAGAGGAATAGGGGGAGAGAGGGAGAGGAGAAGGAGGAGAGAGGGGGAGGAGAAGGAGGAGAGTGGGTGAGTAGTAGGGGGAGAGACTGAGTTGAGGGGGGAAGAGAGGGAGTCGAGAGGGGGAGAACAGTAAGGGAGAGAGGGATTTGAGAGGTAGAGGAGGGGGAGGAAGGCAGAGAGAGAGAGATGCTTGCTTTTTTGCCAGGGATCAGGAGAACAGGTGGTTTCCCAGGGATTTCAGCTGGTGACTCCTGTAGACGGCAGTTTGCCATGTTTGGTCATAACTAACGCATGTGATGAAAGAGAGGAACCGTGTCCATCTACTCAGGGATGCTGTCTGAGGGAGGAATGATGCTTAATTTGCCTTTTGTAGAAGTGGGTGTGAGTCCATCAGAAAGCTTCTTTCTGCATATCCCTTCCTGATCTCCTTTGAGACACACATGTGTACGCAGAGCTGTGAGCGAAGCTTTTGGTCTGAGCACAGGGTCGGCTGGCATGCGGTGCCCGTCAGGGGAAGTGGGGGTTTAGGGGCCCTGCCCAAAAGCCCAATGGCGGCATCCGCTTCGAACCGGCTCCCCAAAAACATCACAATTTTGGATTACGGTGATGATTTATTCAGGAAGTAAAACTTTCGCGCCTGATGGCGTTCCCTGCTGTTTTGGTTCACATCTGCTCTGCAATGCCCTCTGGGAAGAAGGACAGCCCACCTGTCAGTGAAAGAGGGGGGGTTAGGGTGGGCAAACCACCCAGCATTAGGAAAACTGGCCCGAATGCCACCTCTGTCTCTGCTCAGACTGTAAATGTGGATCGGTCTTCATTGTTCTGGTGAGCTGTGTTTTGGGGTGGAGTCTCCTGGTCCCCCTGCCCTCCCTACCGTGTGAGGCGGCACAGCGGCAGCTGACAGTAATGGCCCCCCAAAACAAAATGGATTCCTCAAAGCCGATGAATGAGAGAGGAGAGACATGGTGCCTCAGCCCATCCTCAGCGCCTTAGACCAAGTCAGCTTGTATCCCTCTTCCTGCCCGAAAATCCCTCCCTCCATCCTTCTCTCTTCTCTTCCCTACACAGATCCTGTGTTGTCCCATTTAATCTGAACCTCCCCCCCGATGATAATTTAATCCCCCTTAATCTGGATTACGTGTCCATCGCTCTTCTTGGCTCTCAGCCTCTGCGTTACGGAGTAATGTTCATCTTGCTGTATTGCAGAAACTTTTTTTTTAATTAGTAAATGTAATTAATAGTGAAATGTGCCATGTGTCTCATCATGGGGGTGTCGGCCCGTGCAGCAGCTCGAGTCACCTGGCCCTGGGTCATCCTGCTAATTAGCTAATTGGTAATTAAGATGGGGGCTAAACTCAGAGCACCCGGGCTGATCAGATTAAGGGTGATGTGTGAGACCCACTGGGTCGGTGGGGGGGCTCCATTTGGTGTCAGGTCTTTGCCTTGGTCTTTGGATGGGTCCGGGGCAGAAGGTCATATGTAACTCTCATTTGGGTCTTCATCCTTTTCCCTTCAAAAGACATCTGAATCTTCATCCTGCCCCTCCCCCCAGTACATGGCTGTGTAAGTGAGCAGAAGGTCGCTGGTTTAAATCCTGTAGTTGCCATAGTGATTTCATGGTTGGCCCCCTGATTAGGGCCCTTAACCTTTAGTTGCCTCAGGGATTGCTTCACCCTGCTTTCTCAAATGTATGTCACTTTGGTCAGGAGAGACGGCTCCTGCTGGTACTGTCTGACCCTGCCTGGTCTGGCTGACTCTGCTTGTGCTGCCTGCTAGGCCGTTGGGCCCTGTTTGTCCAGCAATGGATGATGCGTGATTGGCTGGCATTTCAATATATGGCGCATGTTAATCAGGTCCAAAACAAAGGTGATGATATGAGAACCCTGTCAGCCACTTTCGGTGGCCATGGCAGTGTGATGGAACCCTGTAGATATCCATGAGCGCAGAAATCACAGGCTTAAACCCCACTGGTTACCATTTGCTGTGTTGAACTTCCGTCGTGGCGGCTGTGGCACGGAGACATCTTTAGCTTTCTGGGAGAAGGAAGATATGAGGGAAAAATAGAGGCTGTGGTTTTATTTTTATGGGAAAGTGTCCTAGAGCAGAGCTCCCTGGAGAGAAAGCGACGGGCTGAGCTCCTGTTATTTAGTGCTGGGTTGAGAGGGTCATAAAGCGGATTGCGGGGACCTCGCCCACTTGTTTCCCAAGCACCTCTTCACTTCTCTGGTCATGTGTGCTTACAGGGCTCTATTTATCGAAGTCCCACCCCTTCCTCAAAGACCCCGGCTGCTGATTGGCCTGAACGGTAGGGGCAGAACAAGGTGGCGCATTCCACAGGAGTGAGGCGGTGTGGCAGGGTGAGGGTGCAAGCAGTGTGCCTGGGAGGGTGTGACGTGGGCCGGGGGGTTAAGCTGTTTCTCCTCACAGAATTTCACGGTGCATATATGGGTTTCACTTTGGCTGTCCATATTGTTATATGATAAAATGTAATGAATTCAGTTAAACATGCCATAACCAATTGGAAGAACTACAGGTAAGTCTGTGTAATTATTGTGAAATTATTGTGTTAGGCTCTCAGACCATTCTGGTCAGTAATTCTGGAAAAAAAATCGCTTTCAGAAATGAATTATATTAGTATTAATGTTACATAAAAGAGAAATAATGGTTGTACAGATATTACAATTCAGCTGTCATGACTAATAAAAATTACCATAAATAACAACTGAGTCCTGCTTAAAATGCCTTTTTACTGCTTAACGCAGTGCACAATTATAAATGTGCCGTTGTTTGGGTGCCATAATAAGTTGACTAATGAATTCACTTTAAATTTACCTTTTTATATGGTCTGCGTTCCCAGAGGAAGGCTAGGAAATCCGTAAATCCAAGTAAGGGGTAATTAAACAGGCACCGGGGTACTAACGATGTAAAACGCACTAATATCCCATGGAGTACAGTTAACCAGGCAGCCGCATCCTGGGTTAAACCACGCGTGGCCGTATCCTCCATCGACCGCTGAAGCAGATTAATTTCGACTGTGGAAGCTGGTGGCTTTTGTGGGTGGCTGAGGGGATGGTTATTGTGTGTTTTCGTTTTTGCTTTTTAAATAACCAGACAGGTTTCTTAGTTTAAGCAGTGTGCACAGAAACGAACAGGTGAGCAGATTTTCAGCTAAACAGGACTGGGTCATTGGGGGGGGGGGGGGGCTTGAGGGTAAACATTATTTGCTGGTGCCGCTACAGACAGGAACAACGTCTTCTGGAAGGAGCTTAGAGGAGGATCTGCCGTTTATTCTAGGTGAGGCATAAGTTAACGGTGATCTATCCATCTTCTGTAACCCCTTGTGCTGTTCAGGGTTGTGTGGGCTGCAGAACCTACAGGCACAAGGCAGGGAAAAACCAAGGGTTGAGCGCCAACCCATTGTAGGGTACGATCACACACCATTCACCATTCACTCCCACATTGGTCCCAGAGGTGTGAGGCCGCAGTGCTGTGCACTGCGCCACTGTGCCACCCCTAACAGCGATCCATTTCCATTTTATTTATTTAGCTTTTATCCAAAGTGACATATAGTTGAGAGCTTTTTCCCAGGGGCCCAACGCTAAAATTGGTTTACTTCTAATCACAGGTACATTGTTATAACCAAGTGCCCAAGTGCGAATGGTCTGAGTGCCAGTGGAGCAAAAATGTATCAAATTAGAAATAATCCATGCTAATTATTTTAAAACCCAAATAAACACCATACCATACCATCTTTAATTATAAAAGCACTTTAAAACAACCATAGCTTACATAAAGCGCTGTACATTGGAGCATTAGAGAGACATTTACCATTGTATAGTGAAACCAAGAATATGTGCTGAAACACAGAGTGTTTTTCACGATTTAGGGCTTTTATTAAGCCAGTCGTCCGCTTGTCATTTACGTTCCCCCATGCGCCTCTGAATGGTACCGTCCGCCCTCTGCCTGTTGTTTTCGCTCCTCCATGTGCCTCTGAATGGTACCTTCCACCGTCCACTTATCGTTTCCTTTCCCCCATGTTCATTAGAATGACTACCTCACGTTCTTCGGTACCGTCCTCCACGGAGCTCGGTCCGGCCCGGAGAAGGAGCCACCCACACGTGCGGATAGGAGGAGAATCTCGTTCCAGAGAGAGAGCTGCATGCAGACTCCGCAGAGTTTCCAGATAGACTGCTCCCTCCCCCACTGCCGGCGGGTGGCTGGGCAGGCGCCCAGACCGACGAGGATCCACGAGCCATGCTTCTTAAGATAACTCTGAGTTTTTGGATGCATGTAGTTTATTATTAATATAATTTTTTAAAGGTTACCATTTGTAGCATAGCGTTCCTGGAGGTATTGTGTCGACAAGTTTGGCTTAAAATGCGTGGAGAGTCTCGCAGCGGAGTAAGCAAAAGAGGCTTTTGCCGCAGACCTGAATGTGTGATGCCTACCTGAGTGAGGGCGCCCCTCTCTCTTCCTTTGTGTCATCGGGAAGATCAAAGGATGAATTCAATGGAGCTCTTCTCCTCTTCATCATATTACGGATGGCAAAGATCGATGAGTGTGAGGCGGTATTTGGAACGACAGCGGTGGCTTGTGAGGGCCGAGAAACTTGATGCGACGGCGATGTCTCCTCATTTAACCGCCGTGCTGGTCTGGGCCGTAAAACCTCCTCTGTGGGCACAATCATGGCATTGGGTGCTGAATGTGTTGCCGAATGTGGCCTGGCTGTTGTTTCCAGCATATTTATTTTCTTGCTAAAATGGAATAGGGGGTGGGGTGTGGTTTAATATGGATCCTCCTAATCAGGGCTCTGTTACCTAGCACCCCCACCACCACCACCATTCTGGAAAGGTCATAGTAGTCTGTCTTTGCATGGAGTCTGGGTTTGAATCCTGTTCTTATAAACTCGTTCCTCTGTGCTAGGGTCAACATAGCGCCCGTATCTAACCCCGCGGCTGGATTGGATTGCACTGCACTCAGCAGGTGGCGTGCGGCTCAGTGGGTTAGGATGCTGTGCCTCTGGTCGGGAGGTTGTTGGTTTGAATCCCTGGCTGGCCAGAGTGGCTTCACTGTTGGGTCATTGAGCAAAGGCCTTAACCCCCAATCGCTGCTGGGACTTATGGGTCTTCTCATTACACCGTTTTATGTTTAAGCTTCTGCTTAAACATTAAATAAATATTTATAGATCATTTTAAAGTCCCTGTGATTTAAGATTATCCAGCACTACATATTAAGCTTCTTGTGTGATGTCCAGCCTTTCAGTCACTGGGCAAAATTTTTATCCACCATGTCCCGTGTTTCTATATAGCACTTTAGAGGGTTATTGTTTCCAGAGCATGTTGATGTACTATAGCAAATCGGGTATGAGGGTAGCGGAGCAGAGCCGTTTCTGTGACAGCTGCCCGTCAAACAATTGAAACGCCTGACCTGTCAATGCCCCCCCCCACCCAGCATCAACGCCCAGGCCATCCGCCGGTGCGATGTCCATCGGCGTCGCACAGCGCTGCATAAACGGCAGTGTCACAACAGAGCGAGGAGCCGCAAGCTGGGCTTGACTGCCCCAAGTGCCTGTTGTGCACTGTGTGGGATTGCCGGCGAGTGTTTATATAGCATCTCAGAGGATGCTGGGAGATAATCACAGGCTGGGTGGGGTGAGCCAGTGCTAATCAGGAAGGTTATCTGGCTTTTCAATTATTTGGTGTGAAGTGAAATCATACTCTGCTGTATTTAATGAGGTCTATGAATAATAAACTATAAACTTTACTGTGATCTGTTCTAAATATCAGCGTACCAGGCAGTATTTTTATGCATATTTTTTTTTTTAAAAAAGAATCATATACACTGTTGGGAATTTCATCTGTGCTAAAGAAATGTTTTGACTTGAATGGCGTGAAAGGGGATAATGGTGTGAGACAAACAGATAGGTTTCTCCTTGTAGGAGAGGTATGCGGATAGAGTGAGAGTAAGTGAAAGAGAGAGAGGGCTTTCCTCTTTGCTACAGGCTGTGTGAACATCTTCTGGGTACAGGATGTCACTTCAGATGCCATGGGAGGGGAGGGCCTTCCTCAGAACTGAGGTAGGAAGAGGCATGTGATCCTTAGGGGGCATGAAAATATTTGCTGGGGGTCGGCTGTACCGCCGTGGTCGATTACCTCCCCCTCGCCATGTAATCGCACTTGTTACCCACCGCTGAGATCGCCAAGAGACGGGTGGATAAACAAACAAATCAAATTTGACGGAAAGCGATGTAATGAGGCTCTGTGGCAAACGGAAGCAGTTTCCCTCGTCCGTTCCAACCTCCCCTCCGAGGAGACGGATGGGCTTCATGGCCCACTACTCAGCATCCTGAAATGGGAAGGAAATCGAGTCCGTCACGCTGCCTGCCTGCCTGTCAAAACCTTTCCCGCTTTCCTGTCCGGCGTCACAGAGCAGCGGTGAGCTTCCAGAACTCCTAGCCATGGAGTCCACACACCCTCATTTCGGTGGGGATGGATCAGGTGTCTCCTAAGAGTCAAAGGGTCTGGGGTCTCCTGTGTGAGACTCAGAAGTGATTATTTTTCGATACTTGGCTGTTTTCTTCACTTTCAGGAATGCTCCTTGCTTGCTCTCTTATTCCAACAGTGTGGACACAGCTGTTGAATTTCCTTGTGGAAACGTGATAAGGGCTTCCATTGGAGAGTGAGCAGTTGTGTGCATGGTTACTCATTTACACATTTTGTGATTGCTAGTTAGAGAACTAATAAATAGTTCCTCATGTTTGATTTTAGCGCCTCCTACCTGAGTCTTAGGGTGACAGCACAACTGGAGGAGTTATTTGAATTAATTTTGTTTTAATCAGCCAATTAATCAATTAATTATTGACAAGGTGTTAAGCTGAGAGAGCCTGACTAGTGTTTCGGGGGCTGGGAATGGCTGCCACCAGGTGGACGCATCACATGTCTCGTGATGGTGGGCCTGGGGGAGAGGCAGACGTTGGAGAGCCTCCATGTTGTTCCCACTGGGACAGCAGTCACATTAATCAATGTCACACCAAAATCAAAAATATCGTGCCTAAATTAAGCAAAGTGACGTAGAAACAAAGTTGCATCCAATGGACAATAGACATTCCCATTTATTACCCACAATGCAGTGCAATCCCCGGAGTTTCCTCAGAAGACTGAGAAGCTGATCGACAGGGTGACGTGTGAGGAGACTTGATGGTGTGTTTCTTGGCGTGAATGTTCAGCTTTCTCTGAGTAAGCATGTTGTATTTCAACATGTCAGCTGAAAGCAGATGTTTATTGTGCCGGTGGAACAATGCGTGTCTATCGCCTTTGTGTCTGGACAAAGTCACCTGACATTACGCACAATGGTCCAAGCGGGTCTATAATAGGGTTGTTGCTTCCCTTTCTGGGGTGATTTGTGATGCTTGGTTGAGTGAAGGTGTGTGTTGTGTGCTCTGTGTGTGTAACATGCTGTATTTGGGGCTGGGGCTGGATCTGTTGTGGTCCTTGCAAACCTGGAATGGATCTGTTCTCCACCTCTTCCAGTGACCATTTTGGTGCTACCTAAATTCTTTTGGAATTCGTTAATGAACTGTGCGGTATGTAATGGAACCAGATCATACCAAGATTTGTGTCTCATGGGGGGCGGGTCTACAGTCCAATGTCATCCCCCTCATCAAACGTCATCTTCTCTATATAACCCCCAGATTTCTGTACTGGGTAGACATATAATCAGATATCTTCCATTGATTTGTCACAAAAGACCACAATTTTTGGTACTAGCACTTATGATTTTGCCGAATGGGGGCTAATTCTATTTGTATAGCTTTTGGGTAGCCTATAAGCACGTTTTAAGCTCACAGGCTACATAGCCCTCCCCAATAACCTTCTTTTAGATGCTTTGACATGACGCCATCATTGTTCGCCGTATCACCGTA